>JAVJIF010004186.1:0-246625 GCA_038442645.1 Agave tequilana
TTATAGAGACACCCAAAAAGCCAGCCTTAGCTCCATACATACAATGGTGATTGTCCCATTTAGAGTAGTATACCCCATCCCACTTTTTTGATAACAAGCTATAAGCATCATTAAAAGCATTAAGGTTATCCTAAATCCAATTGTAGAGAACATTTACGTGCATCATAAGAATGGGTTGGAGTCAAGCTCTAAAGTGCTTACTCACAGAATCAATCATAACTAGTTTTTTCTCTTGTATTTAGTCTAAGGGATCTCCAGTCGCTAAGTGAGATTTTTTTAAGCTAACTTATATGGTTAAGCTTTTAGCCATATTCTCTTCGATGCATAGTTTGTACGCTTTTCTCTCAAACTTTTAGCGAGCGGATACTTTGATGTTACAAAGTCAATTAAGATAACTCTATTTAAGAGGAACTGCCAATGATATTAAATATATGATGGATGTGTCTAGAGTTACTGTTTATATATAAAATTTGTACCCTACATATTGCTCTTTGATTATCACAGTGAATGCATATGGCGAGCACTGGCTTAGGTCATAAAAGTATATCCTTCAGAAAGTGTCAAAGTCATTTTACTTCTTCTCCCACCTTACCCAAGGCAATAAATTTGATTCTATTGTGGAATGGGCTATACAAGTTTGTTTGAAGAATTTTCAAGATACAGCCGCACTTCTGAGAGTAAAGATATATCCACTAGTTGATTTTTATTCCATGAATCTGCAATCCAGTTTGCATTACTGTACACTTCAAATACAGGTGAATATTTCTCTTTTCTCAGGCAGATTCTTTGGTATTTTTCAAGTAGTTCACCACGGATCATCACTAGAATTACTAGTTTACCTGCTTAGTTTGCTTATAGCATAAGCAATATCGAGTCTAGTGAATCTATTAGATACATTAGACTTCTGATTATTTGAGAATACTCCAACTTTTATTTTTCAGTTTCTGTATTCTTGCGAAGGAGGTTGTGTAGGAGAAAATGGTTTGTATTTTTCTTGATTTCATGTTCCTTGAATCTTTCTATTATCTTTTTCACATAATGTGACTGAGATAACTAATTCTATTTAGATTCTACTACTTTTATTTAATTCCTAAAATAGATCAGCAACACCCAGATCCTTCATAACAAAATTTTGGATACTATTTTTTTAGTGGATTTAATAACTTCAATATTAATCTCGAGTATCAACATGTCGTCTACATGGAGACATACAATGATATATGTATTTTCAAATATTTTAGTATAAACCACTTTGTCGCATTTATTGATAGTGAATTCATCCTTGATCATGATGCTATCGAACTGTCATGTCATTATTTTGTAGCCTATTTTAGTTTGTATAAGGATTTTACCAGTCTACACACTTTATGTTCTTGACCCTTTGACTATGAATCCTTCAAGTTATTCCATGTATATTTTTTTCATTTAATTCACCATTTCGGAATACATCTTAACATCCATTTGATGGATATCTAAGTTGTGTAATGCTAAATCATGATTAATATCCGAATGGATGTTATTCTCATTACTGATGAATATGTGTCGAAGTAGTCAAATCATTCCTTTTGTCGATAACCCTTCATTACAAATCTAGCCTTGTATTTATCGATAGATCCATCTTATTTTAATTTTCTTTTAAAAATCTACTTACTCCCGATTGGTTACTTTCAGGAGGCAGGTTTACCAATTCTCAAGTATAGTTGCTTAGGTAGATTCTACTTTGATGTTTACCACTTTTTTTACATTTGTACTTCTGAGGTAGATCTACCCTCCTTAAATGTCTAGGATAGCTTTCAAGCGCATATGCGACGAAGTCTGGACCAAAGAATTTAGAATTTTTGATCTCTTACTCCTTGGTTCAACTTTCGCATTAACTATTGGTTGACTGGGTCTTTCGTCCCTGAACGCTATTCATGTATTCTTTCCCAGAAGCCTTATTTTCTTCCAGTTTGCACGAAACGATGTCTTCAAAGAACATATCATATCTTGATTCGATAATCATATTCACATAACTATTAGATATTTGTGATTTGTGTACTACAAATTTATAGGCAATACTATATAAGGTATAGCCTATGAAAATGCAGTCCATTATTTTTTATCCCAACTTAGTCTTCTAACGTAGTGGTGTTGCCTTTTTCGCAAGGAACCTCCACATTTTGAGGTAATGGCATGAGTGAAGCCTCTCGTGCCATAATTCGAATGGAATAAGACAAAATTTCTTATGAGATACTCTGTTTAGAATATTGTTTGCTGTTAACAGAGCTTTCCTCACAAGTTTTGCGGTGCATCAGAATTTACAAGCTTAAATTGACCATCTCCTTCAAGTTCTGTTTCTTTCAGCAATCTTATTTACTGAGAAGTGTATGGTGATGTGGTTTGATAGATTATACAAAAATTAGAACATAACTCACTAAATTTTGATTCATATTCCATGCCTAGATCAGAGTTTAGAATCTTTATATTTTTTTTTGAGTTGATTCTCAACCTCGGCTTTGTATGTTATAAATATACCCATTGCCTCATCTTTACTATTTAGAATACACGTAACAATATTTTGTACAGTCAATGAGAAAAGTAAATACTTTTCTCGTCTCTTGTTGGTTCAAATTTCAAGTCTCACAAGTCGCTATGAGTTAAGCCTAAAAGTTCATTATTTCGTTCAATTGAATAAAAAGAATATTTCACGAACTTGGCCTCAACATATATCGCACGCATGGAATTTTTTTCAAGTTAAGCTTAGAAATATATCCTAGTTTAATAAGTTTCATAAAGACTTGTAATTTACATGTTCTAATTCAGCATGTCACAGTATAGGAGACTCAAGCAAATAAACAGAAGAATTTTCTTTATGGATGAGTTTGGGGTACAGATTAATGGACTTTTTGTCCACAAGGAAACATTGACCTTAAAAATGCTACCAACAAGGAAAACCTTACCCAGATAAACCCTGCCCTTAGTAAGTACAAATTGATCTGGAGATCAGGTTCTTGTGGATATCTAAAACAAATAACACTTCATTCAAAGTAAGTTGCTTTCTTGAAGTCCACTTCAACCTTGGAGGTAGCTGAGTTGCCCTTGAATAGCTGCTAATCATGCTCCAATTTTTACTAAACGGCGAACAATATTTTCTTGAAGCAGATGTGCCAGTTAGCTCCTATGTCTACCCATCCACTTCTGATACCACTGCAGATAGGCTTTGCGATGCATAATCGGTCATGTTTGCCTATAGTTGGCCCTTCTTGTTCTTCTTAGGACGACTGTGATATTCATTCGACTTGTGTCCTTTTTTACCGTTGTAGTAAGTTTTCTTGAAACGCTTATTCTTGTCTTCTTGGTCCTTACCCTTGTACCCCAGAGCAGTCTTCTTCCGCTTTAATCTTTTGAAAGTAGACATTTTTCCCTTTGAGTCATCAATCACAGTTATCTTGGCCTAATAGAAGTTCTTATTACTTTTTTTCTCAAATTTTCGGTTATCCTTCTCAATCCTAAGCCTTACAATAAGATCATCCAATTTCAACTTCTTGTGCCTGTATTTTAGGTAGTTCTTGAAATCTATCCACGGATGTGGGAGTTTCCCCATTCAATAGAATATCCTTTAATTTAAGAACCACCTTTCAAATCTCTTAAGACCATTATGTCCTTTGAAGGTGGTTCTTAAATTAAAAACTTTTTATCAAACTGAAAACCTCCCACTTGATTATCACCGATTGGCCAACTAGACCGGTTGCTCTTCATTTGTTATTAGTACTAACAATCTTAAGACAATTATCATGAGTTGATATTCTTAATTACAACTGTGCTTTGAACTACAAAAAATGTCTTATACTAATCAAGTAGATAGTACCAGTAAGGTGTGCTGATCCAACAATGATGTATGTTCTTCTTCAAATCCAAAATCGGAGAAGCTAGGAAAATTTATGAAATCACCTAGAGGGGTCGAAAAGGTGATAAGCTAACCTAATACAAAATTAAAAACTTAACTAAAAAAATATACACACATAAACAATAAACTAATAATTAAGAAATAAAGTTGTATACCCCATGAAGGGTTCTAAACTTCTCCTCAAGGTTCCTCTTAATTAAGAGTTGAGATATTCAATTGCTTTCTTGATTTAAACGAATACAAGTATATAAAAAATGTCAAGCATATAATGATGAGCAAATATAAGCATGCATGATATATACTAGAGTGAGTATGAGAGAGAGAAGAGCAATTACAAACATAGGAGATTTGTTTTGAGCTTTGAGCAACTTGCTCTATAATCCTGCCTTCACCGCAATGAAGGATTTCCCCTAGCTCGATCTCGGAAGATCACCAATGTTACAAGTTCCCTTAAGAACTCTCGGACCCCGCAAGGCCTTCACTCGTTCTTACAAGACTACAACACACGAACCCGCAAGCTCGCTCAAATGCCACAACCTCCAACCATTCAATACAAAGATTGAACACTAATGATCAAGACTCTTGATCATAAAATAAAACTCTCTCACAAGACAAAGCTCCCTATTGGATAGATATAGACCTGAATGGCTTGTGTGAGAAAACTAAAGAAAATAGGATTTAGTATCTCAGAAACACTTGAAAATAATTCTTGAAGATTGAAAAGATTTGGAGAATGAAATTCTTGGAATTCTTAATTAAAAACTCTCTAATATGACCTCTATATATAGATGTACTAAAAAAATGTTTTATTCAAAATAGCCGTTAGAAACCAATATAGAAAGAATTGACCAAAAAATAGCCGTTTAAATCAAATTGTCAACTCTGCTGCCTAATGGTCGACCACCCAATCAACGCTAATGGCTAGAATTCTAGCCGTTGGGTGCTGCCGGTCAACCGCTCGGTGGACCGATGTTAGATGAAAACTTGTTCTCACAGCCATCGGTTGACCGCCCGGTTGACCGACCCAAGAGAGCATATTTGCTCCCTGGCCATCATCCGACCGCACGATCGACCGACATGAGAGAGCATATCTGCTCGCTGGCCAACAATCGACCTTCTGGTCTATACCGTGTGCCAAAGCAAGTTGGTTTGTGACACATTCGGTTAACCGCCCCGGTCGACCAGCCTAAAGCCAAAAATAGTTCTCTTTAAAATCCTTTAAAAATCAAATAAATTCTTATAAATTTGACAAAAATAAGTTCATGTAAATACTTTTGAGCGTCAATATGTTTGATTAAAACTCAAAACATATTTAAAATATTTTGAACTTCTTTTTGAGATATCAAATTCATTTTGAAATATAAATTCTTTTAAACAAGATTTTATAAAAACTAAACTACAAATTTATTTTCAATGAAACTCAATAAACTTATTCTTAAACTTGTGTGTGTGCATGAGCGTGATTAATCAAATCTAATCTAAACTTTACATGAATGTTAGAAACTTAAAATAACTTTAAATAGTCTTCTTCTTGATCTTCTTCTTCATCTTGACTTGATCCAAACTTGATTCCTTTGAGCTTGACTCCTACTTGAGTGCTAAATGTGATCTTCATGTTTGAGCTCTTGAATCAACACTTGTTACCTTCAAAACTTGATTCTTTTGAACTTGACTCCTTCTTAAATACTGGATGTTATCTTTATGCTTGAGCTCTTGAATCAACACACTATTTAGCTTCAAAACTTGACTCTAGGTCTTTTGTTGAAGCTAAACACTAAATCGTGATCTTGATTAGACTTGTAAGCTAAATATCACAAGATCATAGGTTCTATATTTAATGAGTTAATTATAATCAAAACTAAAGTGATAGGCCTTTGGGCCAACAATCTCCCCCTGTTTAATGATAATGAAACTCATGGAGTTATGTATGCATGGAATAGAGAAAAGCTATATAAAAACTCCCCTTTATCTCATGCATATCAGTTAGCTTATGAATATTCAAAAAAGGCTCTACAAATATCTCATATATGCAAAAAAATAAAACACACGCATATATAAGCTTTAAACTCTAAATTTCTTTCTCCTTTTTTGTCATTTCATCAAAAAAAGGGGTCAACAAAATAAATTGCATATAGATTATTTAAAATATATCAGTTGAAAAAAGTTTGTCCATTGATTATCAATTTTGAAAAAAAAATCTAAATATCAATTGTAATTAAAATAATTTAAAAAATAGCTACGAATTGAAGTAATTGATACCACTTGAAACTAATCAAATAACAAATTTGAAATAAATTTAAAAAATATATTAATTAGCAAAGCAAAATAGATACCAATTGTAATAATTAATAATAATTAAAAGTTTTAACACATTTGCTAAACAAAAGTCATTTTATTTCTTTGATAAAAAAGGAAAGGAATTAAAATCAAATAAAAAATCCTTTTTGAAATACGAACACAACAAATGAATATGCTTGTAAAAAAAAATCAATTACTATATTGAACCAAATTCAAGCTTAGTAGGAAATCAATTGTACTAGAAACATGCACGGAATAGCATGCACGAACCAGTATAAACTTGCTTAATCAATCAAATCATATATATGTATAGACTAATTATAAATAATGCACATAAATACACACACACACACACACACACACACACACAAAAACATGAATGAGTACACAAAAATCATATATCATGAATAATGAATGTGTATCATTGTTATCGCCAACCTAACATGTAATGTCAAAAGAATAGTCAAATGTCTCAAACAATGCATGTCACCCATTCAATCGTGCACAGAGGGTAGATATTTTAAAAAATGACTATTTGAAAATAGTTAAAAATAATTCAAAACTGCTATCATGTGAAAAAAAATGAGTATATTAATTGGAAAAATAGTTTGAATTTGATTTAAAACTATATCAAATAAAACAAGTAAATTTCAAAAAAAAAAAAACATGTATAATACAAGAATCATCAATACTTGAATATAAATACAACTAAAGTAGAACTGAGTACACAAAGGATATGAATCAAATTTGACATAAAATCAAAAATGTATCTTCAAAGGTACACAAGTATATTGCAAGTTTTCACAAAATTTTATATTCAAACATTTAATCAAAACATATATTTCCTATACAAACATGATATGCTTATAATCAACCAATCAAAGCATATTAAACTAAAAATGGAGGATAGAGATAGTTACCGATACCGATAAGGCAAACTTCATTCTCTAAATCAAAGGTGATCTTCCCACCTTGACTTCCTGATAGTGATGCACCAAATTTGATTTTTCCATCAAACTCCTCATGCATCTATCACCAAGGTATCAAACTCTCTCATGTCTTGAGAGAGGATACACCTACATCAAATAAATTAGTGTGCCTTTAGGTACCCATACCTTCTTGAATCCTCAGGGATTAGTGTCATTTCGAACCCAAATATTATTCTTGAAGACATGCAATCTATCAAAACAGAACTTAGTCAAATGGCCTTTGCGATCACAATGTGTACAAGTGTACAGTCTATCATGAGTATAAGCATGATATGCATGTAATGTATGTGCATGTATGTGTGAAACTTGTTTCTTATAAAACATAGATTCCAATATATCATGGTCAAAAACAAATTGGCTCAAGGTTGAACTAAAAAAATCAATTCTATTTGCCAAAACTCAAATCTCATTCTTGTCAATAGAGAAGAAGCAATATTAACATGAGAAGTGTGAGAAATAAAATGCTTATTGATTTTATTCAAAGAAATGTGTAACTTTTCATTTTCTTTTAAAATGTCAAATTGAGTTTTCAAAGAATATTTTTCTTTAAAACTAATCCCTTTCTTTTGAAATAAAATTAATTTTGCTTCTCAAATAATCATTTTCATTTGAAATTGTTTCTCACTCTTTTGAAAATAAATTAACTTTATTTTTCAAAGATTTATTTCTTCCAAAAATAATATTTAATTTTGAAGATAAAGAATCATTTTTTCCTTTCTAAATTCTTGTTTTTAATTTTCAACAATTATATTTTTCTTCAAATTGTTCAAAAAATAAAGAAATCTCATCCATATTAAGATTATTATTATCTAAATGAGATTAAGACTTTACCTCAGGGGTTTATCCCCTTAAACCATGAAGCACATGCATGCGTAATCAATCTTCTTTTTGGGTTCACTATCCGAATCTCATATTGTGGTTTTCATTATTTTTCTCTTGTCTTTATTTTCTTACCACCTTTCCTTTGGCTACTTCTGCTTCCTTGTTTATAAAACATTTTTCCCATGCGTCTTATTTATAAGTTTTGAGAAGTCCTCATATTCATCCTCATCCTCATCCTTGTCCTCATCATCCTCTTTCTTGTTTTTGTATTTACTTTGAATAGCTTTAAAGGAGACACTTATCTTCTATGGTGGATCACATTCCTCTTTTTCTTTATGCTCCATTTCATGAGTCTTCAATTTCCCACTGAATCGGTAAAATTCATCTCCTTATTGTCATTGAGCTCCCCCAAGGTGATAGCTTTGATCTCCAAAAAATGGAAAGTGCTCTAATGATCTTTCACACCTTTTAGTCAATAGAGACAGGTTTACCTAAAGAAACAAGTTCATTAGTAACAGTAGTAAACCACGTAAGTATTTCACTAATGAATTCAGTATCAAGCATTTTTAAACTATCACATTGTGAATTAAGCAAATTGATTTTTGGTTTCTTCACTTGTATAGTGCCTTCATGTGTGGTGATCAAATTTTGACATATCTAAAGCAGATATGCAATTGATAATCTTAGGTATATAATTCTCATCTAGGGATTACAAAAGGGCATAATGAGCCTTAGCATTGATTTCAAGTTTCTTGACAGTGATTTTGGACCAAGTGTCCTAATCACCATAAGGTTGAACCAATTGTTTAGTAGTGGTCGTGGTAACACGACTTTCTAAAAATTGTAGGAAGACAGTCATCTTAACTTTTCAAATCAAAAAGTTCAATCCATCAAAATTAGGTGGACAATTGATGCTATATTTATCTTTATTAGAGGCCATGTGTGTGTAAACAAATAATGTGATTAGCAAATATGAGGGTCACTCTATGATGATTAAACTGATAATCAAGAGAACTTTCTCTGATACCAAATGAAATCACCTAGAATAGGTGATATGCTAATCTAATGCAGAGTTAAAAAGTTAGCTAACAAAAATCAATACAAAATCAACACACATAACAATAAACTAATAATCAAGAAATGAAGTCGTATACCCATGAAGGGCTCTGAACTTCTCCTCAAGATTCCTTTTAGTTAAGAGTAGGTGTGCTTAATAGATTTCTTAATTTAAATGAGTACAAGCATATAAAATAGTATCAAACATATAATAATGAATAAATATAAGCATGCAAGATATGAACTAGAGTGAGTATGGGAGAGAGAAGAGAAAACAATCGCAAACACGAAAATTTGTTTTGAGATTCGAGCAGCTTGCTCTACGTTCTCACCTTCACCCCAATGAAGGATTTTCACTAGCTGGATCCTGCAAGATCACCCAATGTTACAAATTTCCTCACGAACTCTCGAACCCACAAGTCTTTCACTCATTCTCATAAGAACTATAACACACGAACCCGCAAGTTCACTCAACGCCGCAACCTCCAACCTACAAAGATTGAACACTAGTGATCAAGACTCTTGACCACAAACAAATAACTCTCTCATAAGACGAAGATCGATATAGATCTAAATGGTTCAAGCTTTGTGTAAGAAAACTGAAGAGAATAGGATTTAGTAACTCAGAAGCACTTGAAAACAATTCTTGAATATTGAAAAGATTTGGACACTAAAACTCTTGAAATTCTTAATTAAAAACTTTCTAATATGACATCTATATACAAAGGTACAAAAACAAAATATATTTTATTCAAAATAGCCATTAGAAACCAAATACAGAAAGAATTGACCAAAAAATAACCGTTTAAAATCAAAACTGGCAACTCTGCTGCTTAACTGTCGACTGCCTGGTCCACTACCAACGGCTAAAATTCTAGCCATTTGGCACTGTTTGTCGACAGCTTGGTTAATCGATGTGAGAACAATAGCGTATCTACCCTTTGGCCAGCAGTCGACCGACCGATCGACCGACCTAAGGTCAAAAATAATTTTTTTTATTTTTCATTTTATAATCCTTTAAAATCAAAATAAATTCCTATATGTTCTACAAAAATAAGTTCATGTAAATACATTTGAGCATCAATATGCTTGATTATAAATCAATACATATTTCAAATATTTTGAAACTTCTTTTTGAGATATCAAATTCATTTTGAAACATAATCTTTTAAACAAGATTTTATAAAAACTAAACCATAAATTCATTTTCATTAAAACTCAATAAACCTATACTTAAAACTTGTGTTTATAAGAGTTTGAGCAATCAAATCTAATCTAAACTCTAAAAGAATCTAACAAACTTAGAAATAACTTTGAACAAGTCTTCTTCTTCTTGATCTTCTTCTTTAACTTGACATGATCCAACTCTGAGTGTTTTGTTGAAGCTAAACACTAAACCATGATCTGAATTAAACCTAGAATTAAAACATCACAAGACCATTAATACTGTAATTGCATGAGTAAATCATCATCAATACTATAGTGATGGGCCTTTGGGCCAACATTTTCATGGCACTAAGTTTAAGATGTGGCAATAGAAGATGTTCTTCTATCTGATCACTCTGCATCGGTCAAGTTCTTGCAAGAAGATCCATCGAAACCCGGTACTGATCAGGACTCTGTCTTTGCAATCGATGCAAAGACACAATGTGACTTTTTTTTGCTGAAATTATATTCTTAATGGACTGGATTACTCTTTCTACAATGTCTACAGTCTCATCACAATGACAAAAAAATTGTGGACAAGCCTCGACAAGAAGTACGAAATCAAGGATGTCAGTACTAAGAAGTTCATCATAGGGCAACTTCTTGAGTACAAGATAGTGGATACCAAGATTTTAATCAGTCAAGTGAAAGAGTTCTAACTCATCTTATATGAGATTGAGGCAGAAGATATGATTCGTTCTGAAACCTTTTAGGTTGCTACTATAGTGAGAAACTCCCACATGCGTGGAAAGATTTCAAGAGCTACCTAAAGTACAAGCACAATGAGCTGAAGTTGGAAGATTTAATTATGAGGCTTAAGATTTAGGAGGACAACTGAAAATTCAAGAAGAGGAGTAACAAGAACTCCTATAAGGCCCAGGGAAATGTGATCGAAGACTCAAAGAGAATGTGTCTACTTCCAAAGGCTTGAAGCGAAAAAGACAGCTCGGGTATAAAGAAAAGAACCAAGAAGACAAAAACAAGCGCCTCTAGAGAACTAGCTACAACTGCCACTAGGAGAGCCACAAAGCGAATGAATTTTGCAGTCGTCCTAAGAAGAACAAGGACTAGCCACAGGCAAATATGACTGACCATGTATCGCCAAGCCTATCTGCAGTGGTGTTAGAAGTAAATCCAACAACCAACAATGAGAATTAGTGGGTAGACACAGGGGCTATGTGACACATCTGCTCCGAAAAATATTATTTGTTGATTATTAAAAACTAGAGCATGATGAGCAGCTGTTCATGAGCAACTCTGACCTTCTCCAAGGTTGAGGGAAATGGTATGGTCATACTAAAGTGGACTTTTGAAAATGAACTTACACTAAATGAAGTGTTGCACCGTCCAGTTATCCGCAAGAACCTGATCTCCAGTCAATCCTTACTGAGAAGGGCTTTGAATAGTTTTTTGAATTTGGTAAATTTGTACTTACTAAGGATGGGTGTATGTAAGTAAGGTTTAGCTTGTTGATTGCATTTTTAAGGACAATATTGTTGTTGTGATCAAAAAGTTCATGTATTTGTATCCCAAACTCATCAATAAAGAAAAAATTTCTATTTATTTGCTTGAACTTCTATATTGTGGCATTCTGGATTAGGGCATGTAAATTATAACTATTTACAGAACTTGTCTAATCTATGATATATTTTTGATCATAACTTGGAAAAAATTCTCATGTGTGAAATATGTGTTGAGGCCAAGTTTGTGAAACATTCTTTTCATTCAATTGAATGAATTACTGAACCTTTAGGGTTAATTCATAGTGACTTGTGCGACTTAAAATTTTGCGTCAATAAAAGGCAAAATAAAGTATTTTATTATTTTATTGATGACTGTATAAGATACTGTTACATGTATCTTCTAAAAAGTAAAGATGAGGAAATGAGTATGTTTATAAGATACAAATCTGAGATTGAGAATCAACTCAACAAGAATATAAAGATTCTTAAACCTAATCAAGATGGAGAATATGAATCAAATGAATTCAGTAGGTTATGTACTAACTTGGTATAATCCACCAACCCACAGCTCCATACACTCCTCAACAGAATGGGATTGCTGAAAAAATAAAACTTTAAAAGAGATGATCAATTACATGCTCAAAAGTTTTTATGCACCATAGAACTTATAGGGGGAAGCTCTGTTAACCACAAACTATATTTTAAATAGAGTACCCCATAAGAAACTTGATCTTATTCTATTCGAATTATGACATAGAAAGCCTCTTTCCTACCAGTACCTCAAAATGTGGGGGTGTCTTACATAAGTGCCAGCACAACTACCGAAGAAGACTAAGTTGGAATCAAAAATAATGGACTGTGTTTTTATTTGCTATGCCTTGAATAACAATGCATATAGATTTCTGATACACAAATCAAAAATACCTTATATTCCTGTGAACATGATTATTGAATCAAAAGATGGTATATTCTTTGAAGAAGTCTTTCTGTATAAACGGGAAGAAAACAAGGCTTCTAGAAAAATAAGACATGAAACAACATTCAGAAATGAAGGACACAGTGAACCAACAATTAATGCGAAAGTTAAACCAAGAAAGAGTAAGAGATCAAGAATCTCTAAGTCATTTGGTTTAAACTTTGTAGCATATACGCTTGAAAATGAGCCACAAATATTTAAAGAGGCTATGTCAACCCTAGAAGATAAATATGAAAAATTTAACAACGAAGCAGAATCCATCCTAAAAAATCATACATGATAATTGGTAAACTTTTTTACTTGGCCACCAAGAGTTAGTGGATTTTCAAAAGAAAATTAAAACTTAATTGATCTATCAATAAGTATAAGGCTAGATTGATAGCCAAGGGTTATCGACAAAAAGAAAGACTTGACTACTTCAATACGTATTAGCCAGTAAGAAGAATAATGTCCATTCAAATGTTAATGGTAATTGTTGTATTGCACAACTTAGATATCCATCAAATGGATGTCAAGAAATATTCCTAGACTGTGAAATAAATGAAAAAAAATATATCTGAAACAACCTGAAAGATTTATAGTCAAGGACCAAGAACACAATGTAACAGTCACAGAATTCTAGTCATTGGATTACACTAACCAATCCAAATCATCCATAATCTTCTCTGATGTAAATGAAATTTTAGTAGCATCTCCCCTAAAACTATGAGCCTGCCCTGGTGCCTACATAAAATTTTGACTCACAATGGCCTACTTAGAAATACCCAACACCATACTTCAGATTTTTTAAAAGACATATATATACATTATACTTAAGAGTATACTTCTCGACAATCCAGACCAACTAAAGGCCATAATCATTTTTTCATCACTATGCTATCATGTAGGATTACTAGTTCATCACCAAAAAGTCCAAGTTTCATACAATTACAATAGATTCAACATATCTATAAGATTTAAGTTCAACTATAAGTGATCGGTCATCTATATTGCATATATAATGTCACATTCCTATATTTATTATCTAATAAATCATGTATGTTGTCTTATTTTTGTTTAATAAAATGCAAGCTCATTGCTAATGGAGATGGAAAAGAAATGAGCCCAAAAACCCACTTTAATTTTGATTTAAATCTTAATTAAAGAGGAGACAAATATTGAGGAGGATAGGGATAATTCCAGCTGAAGATCAACGTATATTAGGGAGGATTACATCAAATAAAACTGGTTAATTTTATTTTATATGAATCCAAATCGGTTAGCTTGAGGATTACCGAAGATTAGATCAGAATTAGAGACTAAAAGCAAATCCAGCCAGACAAAAGGGGGCAAAATCACACGCTATCAAGATCGCCACTTGGATGTGGCCATTTGGCCATATCCTGGCAGCGGATCCGTGACCCTATGGTGGAGATAAGGGAATGTTTGCTCCCCTTATCTCCTTGCTTCTCTTTCCTCTGGGTTTTTGCCTATAAAAGGTAGGGAGATTACTAAAGAATGGACGGAAGGCTAGTTTAAGTTTTTCTCTTTATTTTAGGGTTTAGGTTCAATGTTATATAGTTTATGAGAAGTTGTACCTCAGTTCTTCATCTGTAGTTCAATTCAGAAATAAAGTGAGAGAGAAAAAGAGTGATTGTAATCTGAAGTTGAAGTGACATCAATAAAGATTTAACAGACTTCTTTTCTTCTCCAACTCACAGGTATGTTGAATTTCAATTTAATATTTTTTTTAGTAATGAGTAGCTAAATCTCTTCTTTCTAGACTCACTATCATCTCTCTTTGATCTCATTATTTTGAATGATTTTGTAAAGAACCCAGCAGAATCAAATGAATGCCTTAAACTAAGCTTTGTTTCTTTGAAAGTGTTCTTGAAGGCACATGAGGATGAGTTTAAATTTTTAAAACTTTCAATTTTAAAACATCACTTGAACTTATTTTTATTTCATACTTGAAAGACTATTTGATGATCTAACATTTAGTTCAATATGAATTTTCGAAAAAGGAGTTGACTTTTTCAAACAATCTTATTTGCTTTACTTAAGCTTTCGAAATTCAAACTTAAGTTTTTCCCTATGATCACGTTGAGGCACTGAGATTTTCAAGAGAAGAGCATATTATTGAGTAGTAAGATCTTAAGCCCAGATTTTTTTATTTTATATATTACAACAAACAACTAATCATTCTTAAAACTTTAAAGATCACATTCTTCAAAACCTTTTTCAAATTTTAAGTTTTCTTTAAATCATCTCTCTGCTCTCCATTCTTTTCTCGTATTAAAAAATACCAACACGATTCTTTACTTTTGAAACAATACACCTAAAAGCTTTCATTGCATTCCTCCTCGTGGACACGACCAGTTAGCCTAAAACTAGACGATAATTTTCACCGCATTTACTTGCAATTAAATTTTTGGTGCCGTTGCCGGGGAGGGAACGATGTAATTGTTTTTTAATAAGTTTGGTATCTTATTTTAGGGCCATCAAGAAATCAGATTTAGCGCTCAAGTATTGCAAGAGAAGACTTACTATTCTGTGCCCCTACTCTAGAAAGTAGGAAACAGAATTTCAAGAAATTGTAGCATAAAAATGATTGCACATATTTATTGCATTATTCTTTATTACATTGTCACATTTATCATATAATAAATCTGCTAAATTTCTTGTCTTAAATATCTATTTTGCAGAAGATAATCATGGGGAGAAAGAGGATAAAATCAAATAAATATCAGTTAAATTTAGATTTAACTAGATCTATTTGGTTAGAGGAGGATGATCCCAAATTCAATTGGTTAAATTCAGTTTTAATGAATCAAGTGATTAAATCTAAAGATCGACCGAGGATAATGTCAAATATATAGTCGAAATTCAAAGGGATAAATGGATAGAGAGAAGATCAACGAATGAGATGAAGCAAATTTGACTCAGATTCTGACTGGATTCAGTTTAGCATTTGAATAATAACTTTCGCTACTGAAATTCAAATCTAATAATTCAAGATGATCCAGACAGAAGACTTAAAGGGCTACAACTCTTAAGTTGATCACTATTTTGAATTTTACCATTTGATAAGTTATATTCAGCAATCAATACGTCAATAAGCTGCAGGAATATCCACATCAAATCAAGTTTAGAGATAATGAGAGGATTCAAATTTAAAAATATCTAGCTTCCTCTATCTTCATACTCCTCTAACCTCTGCTTTTCTCCTATAAATACCTGCAATCTCAAAGGTAAAAGTGAACGACCAAGAGTAGAGGTTAGGCTATTCTGTAGTTTGCAACTTAAGTTTTTAGTTTTCTTTTATGTAATTTTTATTTTCTTTATATCCTGAGAGGAGAGGAGATTTTCATTGAGGAATGAGAACAAGCTTATACTGAGGGTGAGACCGGTGTAAGTAATCTTTTTTTTCAATTTTATTTGAATCGAATCGAAGTTTCCTTTTCTTTTCTATTCTTATTTTTTTTTGCTTCCCTCTTCTGTGTTTGTGAATCCAAATGACTCTGA
The DNA here is from genome assembly GCA_038442645.1 of Agave tequilana. NCBI lineage: Eukaryota > Viridiplantae > Streptophyta > Magnoliopsida > Asparagales > Asparagaceae > Agave > Agave tequilana. The sequence continues at coordinate 16,201 of JAVJIF010004186.1, forward strand.
TAACCTCAAAGTTGCCTTGTCCTTACAAGTACCGTTGATGGCTTATGGTGATGGATATCCATTTCTATGGTAGTGTAGCTCGCCCCTTCATTTCATAGTGTAAATTGGGAATAGGGACATCCTATTTGTCATAATTTGCTTACCTTCAAACAAAGGTACATGTCGATACGGGTCAAAGGTAAGCAGGTGCCGAAGAGGTAAGTAAGTTTTTTTAGGTTTTAATTTTCTTTCTTTTAATTTTTTAGTGTGAATCACCAACACCACAATCTTTCAAATCTTTTTCACTCTGTTTCAATTTCTTTGTACATATCCATTTCTATTTTCTCCACCTTCTCAATCTACCACTTTCTTCCTAACTTAACTGTAACTCCATTTTTCTATTTTCTTTTAAGAAGCTAAAGAATAATTTTAACAATTAATTGTAGCATAAAAGAGAACTTATTAAAGAAGCTTCCATCGCTAGTCCCTTCTTGTGGATCACGACCCGCATAGCCACTTGCAATAGCGGTAGTATTGAGCATCTTGTACTATTGTTATAAAAGTTTTGAAATTATGTATTTTGTGTGCAGGTTCCAACTCAATCAAAAAACTTGAAATTTTTTCTTGGACTACTAAAAAACTCTTTTTTGCAGGACAATTGCTTTGCAAAATAAAGTTTTTTTTTTGTGTGATAATTATGCTATATCTGATATCATATACCATATTTTTAATCTAACAGTAATCGGATTAATTGCAAATTGCTTAAAAATGTTTAGACTTGCATTTTAGACATTTGTCTAATTACGTTTCTTTTACAATTACAGTTGAAGAAAGTTGGAGACAAGGTACGTTTGCATAGCATCTAGCATAGGAGCATTCTTAGGTGATTTACTTGCTTTTTGATTGTTACTATTGCTTTATACTTACACACTAGCGCAATTTGTTTTAATGACAAAACCCAAAACAAGATAAGGTGGGAAAGTCATTACCCTTCATTAGCCCACAAACTATCTCCAAGCATGCACAGCCTAAGCCTAACTTAAAATCTAATAGACATTGGTCTTAGGGACATCTCAAACTGATTAGGAGATTATCCTAAGGGGGAAGGTGTTAGAATTTGACTCCTGCCAAATCAGTGTCTAAGGACAGGAATTGAGGGGCGAAACCCTGAAGGCTGGTGGCTTGGCTTAATTAAGCCCATCGCTTTTGTGCGGATACCTTCCACCAATTTTGCTCTGACCTGACTGATTAGCTTATGGTCAAAGTCGGTATTATACCTCCTGTGGATAATCAACCAGTTAGGAGTTGTCTAGGTTAAAGTTACCTTAGACTAGGCTTAGTTGCTTTTTCTTATTGACTATTGATGAACTTGTTTGTGGTAGTGTTTGTGTATGCAAGTGTGGTTGAGAGACCCAAATTCATCTAGGTTAAATAAAAACACATAACCACCCAAGCTTGAACCAAAACTAGTTACAGTTATGGCTCAACCGACATCTTTACAGGATAGGTTTATCCCATTAGAACCACACTTCCATCTTGCATCCAACTTCCATCGGTTGGTGAACACAACTTTGAGCTCAAGCCTCAGTTCATTAACACATCTCTAAGTTTCATGGCTTAAAGCTTGAAGATGCCTATTTCTTCATAAGAGAATTTGAGGAAGTATGCTTAATGATGAAAATCTCACACCTTATAGATGATGCTATTAGGTTGAGATTTATCTCATTTTCTCTTAAGAATTTAGCCAAGAAATGGCTTTACAACTTAGCGGCCTTCTCTATCCCATCATGGGATGGTTTCATCAAGGTCTTCCTAAAAAAATTTTATCCACTTCATAAGACTGCTCTCATTAGGAAGAACAACATGCAGTTCAAGTAAGAACCTAGTGAACTATTTTAGAGGTACTTTGAACGCTTCAAAGACCTCCTTATCCAATGTCCTTATCAGGGAATAGAGAAATGACAACAATTTCAAATTTTTTATGATGGTTTAGACTATTAACGAAGACCCACTTAGAAAATATGTGCCAAGGGGGATTCTTGCAAAAGGATGAAAATAAAGGATGAGATTTATATGAGAATCTAGCTGAAAAGACCATCTAATGGGAACTGACTAATGAAAACTCTAGAAATTCAAACTCCATCTCTTCAAAAGGAGGTCTCCATTAAATTGAATCATCCATAGCTACCGAGGCTAGTATAGCAAACCTAGCGAGAAGACTGAAAGTTTTAGAAACTAAGAAACCAAGTCTAGTCAATCAACTCAGCCCAAACCAATTTCTAACTCTGGGCTGTACTTACTGTCAAATCATGAATCATGTGTTTGAGGTGTGTCCAGTATTTCAAGCTCAACAACAATTTTTGGAGCCGATGAATGCGGCCTTTTCAAGGCCCAACAATAATCCTTATGCACAAACGTACAATCCTGACTGGAGAAATCATCCGAGTTTCTCATGGAGCCAAAACAACAATGACCACTCACGGTCAAACCATTCAAGTCACTTCCATCATTCCAATAATTCTTTCAATCATCAACCCAACTTTTTAAATAACCATCACAATTCTTTCAACTATCCGCCCAATTTTTAAATTATCAACAAAACTTTCCCAGGCAAGCTCCACAATCTTCCTTCCAGAATCCTCAACTTGAGAGAAAAATGACTGATTTTGAGAGAAATATGGAAAGGTATATAAAGAACTAAGATTCTCTCATGCAAACAATACAGAGGCTAGAGGTTTAAAAGAGCCAATTAGCCAATCCATAGAATGAGAGAATAAAGGGTACCTTACCCATTCAGCCAGTAACGAATCCTAAAAAATCTTAACAAGCCCATTTGGCTGGGGAACAATCATTGAATCAATATAGTAATGTTGTTCATACATTGAGGTCGGGAAACAAAGTTGATAATCAAATATCAACACCATCAAATTCTATTCAGCACAACCGCACACAAGCATCCACCTCATCTAGTCCCAATTCTTCCAAATCTGATGAATCTGAAACGGATAAGTCAACCAGTCAGGTGCACAAGCCTATAGTACCATTTCCTAATAGGCTAAAAAATAATAAGTAGAATCCACACATAGATAAGATAATTGAGATCTTTAATCAAGTAAAGATAAATGTGCCAATTCTTGAGCCATCCAACAAGTCCAATCTTATGCAAAATTTCTTAAGAACATGTGCACCAGGAAGAGAAAGACTAATGTTCCCAAGAAAGTCTTCTTATCCACTAATATTAATGGGCTACTGTCGGGTCCAATTCCTGTTAAGTACAAGGATCCGGGTTGTCCTACCATTGCCTGCACTATAGGACAAGCCGAGATTAGTCGTGCACTTCTTAACTTTGGGGCAACTATCAACTTGCTCCCCTTCTTAGCTTATCAAGAACTCGGGTTGGGTGATCTTAGTCCAACTCAAGTCACAGTCCAACCGGTTGACCGTTCAATGAAAATTCCCAAGGGTAAAATTAATGATGTCATTATCTGGGTCGGGGAGTTTATTTATCTCGTTGATTTCATAGTTCTTGAGACACAACCTGTGTCCAATTTTAGGGCTCAAACTCCTGTTATCCTAGAATGCCCATTCCTTACTATTGCCAACACTATTATCAACTGTAGGAATGGGACCATGAGGTTAACCTTTAGGGATATGACTAGAGAAGTTAATGTCTTCAACCTAGGAAAGCAACCCCGTGATGTTGAGGATCAAACATTTGAAATCAACCTCATTGAGAACTTGACAAGTGAATATAGAGAAGAATTGGAACTAGAATCTGATTATGACTTCAAGTTAGAGTCGAAGACTTTAAGCTTAATCAGGTTGTCGAGTCTGCTGTGAATTGTACCTCGAACCCTATTTCACCAATGTGGAGCCAATAAATTTGACTCCTCCTTCTAGCGAGCCTTCCCCATCCTTAGAATTGAAAGCCTTACCTGCACATCTCAAGTACGTCTACTAGGCGAACAAGAGACCTTTCATGTCATAATTGCCTCCCATTTAAATGACGGGTAAGAAGAGAATCTTAAAATAATTCTGAGAAAATATAGGGAAGCCATTGGTTGGACTATGACCGACATAAAGGGATTGAGTTCAGCCATAGTTCAACATCGAATTCATCTCAATAAAGAAGTGACACCGAAAAGAGACCCGCAGTGTAGGTTAAACCCTATAATGCAAGAGGTTGTTCATGTTGAAATTGTAAAACTCTTAGACAATGGGATAATCTATCCCATTTCTGATAACCAATGGGTCAGTCCTATCCACGTGGTTTCAAAGAAATCTAATTTCACCGTGGTGGAAAATGAGAACAAAGAGTTGGTCCAAACTCGACTTCACACAAAAATTTGAATTTGCATTGACTATAGGAAGCTTAATGCAACAACTCGTAAGGACCATTTCTCGCTTCTCTTCATTGATCAAATGCTTGAACGTTTAGCTGGCCACGAGTATTACTGTTTCTTGGATGATTACTCAGGGTATAATCAGATCCCATTACTTCTGAGGTCCAAGAAATGGCTACTTTCACATGTCCATTTGGGATATTTGTTTATCGTCGAATGCCTTTTGGATTTTGCAATGCCCTAGCAATGTTTCAACATTGCACGTTGAGTCTTTTCTCTTATATGGTAGAATAATTTTTAGAAATCTTCATGGATGATTCTCTATCTATGGAGATTCATTCACTCAATATCTTCACCATTTAGAACTTGTCCTCCAACATTGTGCCGAGAAAAATCTGACACTTAACTGGGAGAAATGGCTCTTCATGGTAAGATATGGAATTATCTTGAATCATAAAATCTTTAAGAAAGGAATTGAAGTGGATAGAGCCAAATTGAGGTTATAGCTAAGCTTCCCATGCCTAAATATGTGAAGGATATATTTGATCCTTATGAGGACACGCCAATTTCTACCGAAAATTTATCAAAGAGTTTAGCAAGATTGCTAGACCCTTCACTAATCTGTTAGCTAAGGATGTGTCCTTCACTTTAATGATAAATGTATAAATTCTTGGGAGAAACTTAAAAAAGAACTTGTTTCTGCACCAATCATATCTGCACTTTATTGGTCTAACTCGTTTGAAATCATGTGCGACGCTTCTAATTTTGCCATAGGCATTGTCCTAGGATAGCGCATTGACAACAAGCAGCACGTGATTTATTACTCTAGTAGAACTCTCAATGATGCTCATCTTGGCAGTAATGTTTGCTTTAGAGAAATTTCGTCCCTACCTACTAATCCAAAACAATAATTTTCATCGATCATTCTGTGCTAAGATACCTTATAATGAAGAAGGATGCCAAGGCCCGACTCATTCATTGGATCCTCTTTCTTCAAGAATTTGATCTCAAGATTCGAGATAAGAAAGGCGTAAAAAATATCGTTGCTGACCATCTCTTGCGTATCCCAAACTCTCCATGCAACGAATTGCCCATAAATGATGACTTTCCTGATGAAAAACTCTTAGCTGTCTTTAGGGAACTTTGGTTTGCTGATATAGTGAATTACTTGGTCACAAACCAAACTCAATCTCATTGATCTAAAATGATATATATCGGTTCTTATCTCAAGTCCGGTATTTCTTTTGGGAGGAATCATATCTTTTAAGTATTGTTCTGACCAAATTATTAGGAGATTCTGATGGCTAAATGAAAGAACAACCAAAGAGTTAAGAGATTTACCGTGTAGCTGTGGCTAACGGGTCGTGTCACGAGGAGGAATGCGATGAAAGCTTTTTGGTGTTCCGTTTAATGACAAAGAATTGTGCTTGTTTTTTCAATGGAAAAGAGAATGGAAAGAAGGAGATGATTAAAAGAGAAATTGCAACTTTGGAGAAGACTTTGGAGAAGGTGAAAATAAACTTTGAAAATTGTTTGATTTGTTTTAAATATAAGAGGAGAAGATCTGAGCTCACTATCTCACTACTCAACTATTCATTCTTCTACTGAAATCCTAAATGCCTCAACTTGATCATAGGCAAAACTTAAGATTGACTTTAGAAAGTTTGAAGTAAAGCATATAAGATTTGGAAGAGTTCACTCTTTTCTTTAAGAAATCGTTTTGAATAGGATGTTAAATCATCAAGCGCGAAGAAGCAAGTATGAAATAAAAATAGTTCAAAAAATGTTCTTAAAAGAAGTACGAGTTTAAAAATCCAAACCCATCCTCATGTGCCTTCAAGAACACTTTCAAGAAGAAAGGCTTTAAGTAAGGCATGCAAATGATTCATTGGGTCTTTTTCATTAAAATCAGAAGAGAAGAAGAATTGAAGAGAGGTACAATAGTGAGCCCAGAAAACCGATATAGCTACTCATGAAAAACAAAGAAGAAAGCAAGTAATTAATGCATGACATACCGTAATACAAGTGGAAGAAAATGTGGCTCGATTCTTGTATTGATGTCACTTCAATCTTCAAGTACAAGCACTCAATTCCTCTCTCTCCCAAGTATTGGTACTGGACTACAAATTGAAAAACAAAAATATAACTTTTGTACTATCTAACAAAGAGCCTAAATTCTTAGAAAATAAACAAAAATTCTAATCCTAGTCTTCGCTCCCTTTTGCTCTGTTGAAACTGGTATTTATAGGGAAAAACCAAAGGGGGGAATCCCAGGAAGATTGGGGGAGCAAACGCTCCCCCAACTGACACCACATAGCCGCGAAAATGCGGCTAGGGCCGCATTTCCGCGGCCCTGGTGTGGCCATGTGGCCACACCCAATTGGTGGGTCTCTCTGGTTTGGTGTTTTGCCCCTATCTTCTTCTGGTTTTCTCGTTTCAGCTTCAGGGTTTGACGAAACAGCCTTTGATTGTTGGCTTCAATTGCTTGGATTCTTTTCAACCGGTTTTTAACCTCTCTGATATGCCAAGATTTGCCCTGATTCCTTAATTTCGAATTTATTCTGAATTAAATCAGAATTTGGTGGGCTTTTGGGCTTGTTTCTCATTCCTTTCTTTTAGCAATTGGGCCTACATTAAATAAAGAAGAAGAAGACTTGTTATTAGTATTTATTAGCTAAAAAGTATGGTAAGGTGACAATATATATGCAATATATGTGACTAATCACACCCCCACACTTATCTTTTCTCGCCCTCGAGCAAAACATCAGACTAATTCTAATCAATTATTAGACCACTTTCGCAGGTCACTCGATTGCACAGAGCATGTGCAACAAGCCGTTAAACCTCTAGGTTACCCCTAGAGGACGAGTTTTGTCTCGTGAGGGTTTTCAATGGATTGCACCCACAAAATCCATAAAGAAAGAGAAAAAAGTTAGTATTTTCAAAAAGTATTTTTAAAGGAGAAAATATTTGAAGTATATTTGTAAGGCTTTAAGTAATCTATAAGTTATAGGAATATCAAATTTTTTATTCCGCAACTCAGTCTTTATTCAAAAACATGTCATCAATTAAAGTAAGGAGTCAAATTGTACTCTCATCTAGTCTATTAATTTACCCTGAGTCATATGCACCATCGTGATTGTGAAGTTGACTAAGGGTTCTTTAACATTAACTCCTATGCCTTATTCATATTTATTTTTGGTGGAATTTATTCCTCAATTTCATTAGGCTTTCTAATCTGCCCATGTAACGAGCCTTCAGTCGGTGACACCCAAACCGGACAGTTTTAGGGCACCAGGTGAGAAAACACCCCTAAGGACTTAAACACTCGAGCAGATAAGGCCACGAAACCAAGGTTTTTATTTATAAGATGTACCCCTTTTAGGCATGAATACTTATGCTTCATGAGGCATAAATACCCAGCTTAATCAGAGGATTTATATATATACATTTTTTTTCAAACTTATCTAATTATCTTTTGCATAAATACCAAGACTTTCTTAGGCCAAAGCACCTAGCTAATCAATAATTAGATTTGTTTATATATATATATTTTTCATAATATTTTTTTATAAGGCATAAGAGTCTCTGTTTTTAAACCCTAAGTGTGTAAGTGTATTTAGTGTGCATATTTCATCAAGGTAAATATCAAGACTAAATTACTTCACAAATTTTCTTCCTAACCCTAAAAATCAAACAAGTTATCTTATTTTGACCAAGTGTGAGAAATCCTAATTATGATTTTTTTATTCCTTAAAATTGACTTAATTTCTTACAAAAAATATATCAAACTATTGTTCTAACCTTTCAAAAAGTTTTTTTTTAATATATATATTTTTCTCTTTTTTTTTTTTTTATTTAATTTTTTTATATATATATTTGTCATGTTAGAACCCTCCCTCACACTTATCTCATGCATTGTCCCCAATGTATGAAAGAAATGTATAAATGCATGAAATAAATGGATAAGAGGAAAGTTACCGATACACTAGGTCAAAAAGACCCATAGCCGTTTCATTTACCGGCACCGATTTCAAGAAAGGATTAAGGCGTTGACCATTTACCTTAAATTCATTTCTATTCTTGGTGTCACTGATCTCAACTGCACCGTGTGGAAATACGGTTTTTACAACGAATGGCCCAGTCTATCTTGATTTCAATTTTTCTAGAAAAAGATGAAACCTAGAATTATAGAGTAAGACTTTTTGTCCAAGGACAAAGGTTTTTCTTATGATGTGTTTATAAAGGAAAATCTTGACTCTATCTTTAGTGATCCTAGCATTTTCGTAGGCCTCATTTCTCAATTCTTCTAATTCAGAAATTTGTAATTTTCGAAGGTCACCGGCCTTAGTCAAGTCGAAATTCAACTGCTTGCTTGCCCATAAAGCTCGGTGCTCTAACTCAACGGGCAAGTGACAAGGTTTGCCATAGACTAACATATAAGGAGACATTCCTAGAATCGTCTTGAAAGCGGTCCTGTAGGCCCATAGGGCATCTACAAGTTTGATGGACCAATCTTTCCGGTTTTGGTTCACAGTTTTCTCCAAGATAAGCTTGACTTGTCTATTGGAAATCTCAACTTGCCCACTGGTTTGAGGATGATAAGGTGTGGACAACTTGTGAGTTATGGCATACTTTCGCATAAGAGCTTCAAAAGATCTATTGCAAAAGTGAGTGCCATTATCACTAATGATAGCACGAGGGGTTCCGAAGCGTGAAAAAATGTTCTCTTTCAAAAACTTTATGACAACTTTGTTATCGTTAATTTTACAAGGAATGGCTTCTACCCACTTGGACACATAATCCACAGCAACTAATATGTATTGGTTTCCAAATGAATTAGGAAATGGACCCATAAAGTCGATGCCCCAAACATCAAAGAGTTCTATTTCTAGGATTGGGTTGAGAGGCATCATATTTTGTTTTGAGATCCTTCGTACCATTTGGCACCTAGGGCACGTCTTGCAAAATTCATAAGTATCCTTGAATAAAGTGGGCAATTAAAACCCGCTTTGTAGCACTTTTTCAGCAGTCTTGCGGGGACCAAAGTGTCCAGCGCATGCAAGTTCGTGACAAAAAGATAGAACACTCTTAACCTCCTCATTGGGAATGCATCTCCTAATAATTTGGTCAGAACAATACTTGAAAAGATACGGTTCCGCCCAAAAGAAATACCAGACTTGGGATAAGAACCGGTATATATCATTTTTGGACCAATGAGAGGGAGTTTGGTTTGTGATTAAGTAATTCACTATATCAGCAAACTAAGATTCCCTAGAGATAGCTAAGAGATTTTCATCAGGAAAATCCTCATTTATGGGTAATTCGTTGCATGGAGAATTAGGGATCCGTGAGAGATGGTCGGCAACGACATTTTCTACGCTTTTTTTATCTAGAATCTCAAGATCGAATTCTTGAAGAAGGAGGATCCAACGAATAATTCGGGCCTTGGCATCCTTCTTCATCATGAGGTACCTAAGCGCAGAATGATCGGTGAAAATGGTGATTTTGGACCCTAGTAGGTAGGGACGAAATTTCTCTAAGGCAAACACTACTGCCAAGAATTTCTTCTTAGTCGTAGTGTAGTTCAATTGAGCATCGTTGAGAGTCCTACTAGAGTAGTAAATCACATGCTACTTGTTATCAGTGTGTTGTCCTAGGACAGCGCCTATAGAAAAATCGGAAGCATCGCACATGATTTCGAACGGCTTAGACCAATCCGGTGCAGATATGATTGGTGCAGAAATAAGCTCTCTTTTAAGCTTCTCCCAAGAATTTATGCATTCAGCATCGAAAGTGAAGGATACATCCTTAGCTAACAGATTAGTCAAGGGCCTAGCAATTTTGCTAAAATCCTTGATAAATCTTCGGTAAAAACCAGCGTGTCCTAAGAAGAATCTGATGTCCTTAACGCATGTGGGCATGGAAAGCTTAGCAATAACCTCAATTTTAGCTCTATCCACTTCAATTCCTTTCTTGGAGATTTCATGACCCAAGACAATTCCATATTTTACCATGAAATGACATTTCTCCCAATTCAATGTCAAATTTTTCGCAGCATAACGTTGGAGGACAAGTTCTAAATGGTAGAGACATTGAGTGAATGAATCTCCGTAGATGGAGAAATCATCCATAAAGATCTCTAAGAATCGTTCTACCATATCAGAGAAAAGACTCAACATGCAGCGTTGAAATGTTGCTGGGGCATTGCATAAGCCGAAAGGCATTCGACGATAAGCAAATGTCCCAAATGGACATGTGAATGTAGTCTTTTCTTCGTCCTCAGGAGCAATAGGGATCTGATTATACCCGAGTAACCGTCCAAGAAACAGTAATACTCGTGACCCGCCAATCGTTCAAGCATTTGATCAATGAAGGGAAGTGGAAAATGGTCCTTACGAGTTGCAGCATTAAGCTTCCTATAGTCGATGTAAACTCGGATCTTCGTGGGAAGTCGAGTTTGAACCAACTCTTTGTTCTCGTTTTCCTCTACGGTGAAACCGGATTTCTTTGGAACCGCGTGGATAGGACTTACCCATTGGCTATCAGCAATGGGATAAATTATCCCATTATCTAAGAGTTTGACAATTTCAGCATGAACAGCTTCTTGCATTATAGGGTTTAACCTACGCTGCGGGTCTCTTTTAGGTGTGGCGTCTTCATTGAAATGAATGCAATGTTGAACGATGGTCGAACTTAATCGCTTTATATCGGTCAAAGTCCAACCAATGGCTTCCCTATGATTTCTTAGAATAGCTTTAAGATCTTCTTCTTCCCCATCATTTAAATGGGAGGCAATGATGACAGGAAAGGTCTCTTGTTCGCCTAGATAGACGTACTTAAGATGCGCAGGTAAGGCTTTTAATTCTAAGGAAGAGGAAGGCTCACTGGAAGGACTAGTCAAATTTGTTGGCTCCATGATTGGTGAAATAGGGTTCGAGGCCTAATTCACATCAGAATCTACAACCTGATCAAGATTAAAGTCGTCAGACTCTTACCCGAAGTCACACTCAGTTTCTAATTTCAATTCTTCCCGATGTTCACTTGTTAAGTTCTCAATTAGATTGACTTCAAATGTTTGGTCCTCAATATCGCGGGGTTGTTTTCCTAGATTGAAGACATTGACTTCTCTAGTCATGTCCCTAAAGGTTAACCTCATGGACCCATTCCTATAATTGATGATGGCATTGGCAGTAGCAAGGAATGGTCGCCCTAGGATAATAGGAGTTTAAGTCCTATGATTAGAGTTGGACACAGGTTGTGTCTCCAGAACTATGAAATTGACAGGGTAAATGAACTCCCCTACCCGGATCAGGACATCATTAATCTCCCCTTTTGAACTTTTACTGAACGGTCTTCCAGTTGGATGGTGACTCGAGTTGGACTAAGATCGCCCAACCCGAGTTGTTGATAAAGTGAGAATGGAAGCAAGTTGATACTTGCCCCCAAGTCAAGAAGTTCACGACTAATCTCGGCTTGTCCTATTGTGCAGGCAATGGTGGGACTACCTGGATCCTAGTACTTGACAAGGATCAGACCCGATAGTAGCTCACTAATGTTAGTGGCTAAGAAGACCTTTTTTGGTACACTAGTCTTTCTCTTCTTGGTGCACATGTGCTTAAGAAACTTAGCATAGGAAGGGACTTGTTGGATGGCATCAAGAAGTGGCACATTTATCTTCACTTGATTAAATTTCTCAATTATCTTGTCCATGTGTGGATTTTGCTTGTTGTTTTTCAGCCTATTAGGAAATGGTACTATAGGCTAGTGCACCTGACTGGTTGACTTATCTTTTTCAAATTTATCAGAATTGGAAGGATTTGGATTAGATGAGGTGGATGCTTGATTGTGGTTGTGCTGAATGGGATTGGTTGGCGTTGACACTTAATTATCAACTCTCTTTCCTGACCTAAATGTATGAACTGCATTACATTGATTTAATGAATTATCCTCACCAAATGAGCTTGTTGAGAATTCTTCGGATTGGTTATTGGCTGACTAGGCAGGGTACCCTTCTGTCTCTCATTCTGTAGAGTGGCTAGTTGGCTCATTTGAACCTCTAACCTCTATATAGTTTGCATGAGAGAATCTTGATTTTTCATGTATCTTTCCATGTTTCTTTCAAAGTCAGTCATTCTCCTTTCTAGTTGAGGATTCTGGAAGGAGGATTGTGGAGCTTGGTTGGGAAAGTTCTGTTGATAGTTTGAAAAGTTAGGTGGATGGTTGGGAGAATTATTATGGAAATTGGAAAAGTTGGGTTGATGATTGGAAGAATTATTGGCATGATGGAAGTGGCTAGCATGATTTGATCGTGAATGGTCATTGTTATTTTGGCTCCATGAGAAATTAGGGTGATTTCTCCAGCCCGGATTGTACGTTGGTGCGTAAGGATTATTGTTTGGCCTTGAAAGGCCGCATTCATCGGTTCATGGTATTGTTGCTGAGCCTGAAACACAGGGCACTCCTCGAACACATGATTCATGGCTTGGTAGTAAGTACAGCCCGGAGTTAGAAATTGGTTTGGGCTGACTTGATTGACTGGACTTGGTTCCTTCATTTCTAGAGCTTCCAATCTTCTTACTAGGTTAGCTAACTTAGCCTCATTAGCGATGGATGATTCGATAGAATGGAGACCTCATTTTGAAGAGATGGAGTTAGGATTCCTAGAAGCTCACTAGTAGGTTCCCATTAGATGGTCTTTTCAGCTAGGTTTTCATACAAATCCCATCCTTCATTTTCATCCTTCTGCAAGAATCCCCCTTGGCACATACTTTCTAAGAGAGTTTTGGTAGAATAGTCTTAACCGTCATAAAGAATTTGGCATTGTCGCCATTTCTCTATTCCATGATGTGGACATTGGACAAGGAGGTCTTTAAAGCGTTCAAAGTACCTCCAGAACGGTTCACTTGGTTCTTACTTGAATTGCATGATTGTCTTCCTAATGAGGGCGGTCTTATGAATTGGATAGAATTTCTTCAAGAAGATCTTGATGAAACCATCCCAAGATGTGATAGAACTGGCTGCTAAGCTGTAAAGACACTTCTTTGCTAGGTCCTTAAGTGCGAAAGGGACAAATCTCAACCTAATAGCATCGTCTACAAGGTATGAAATTTTCATCATTAGACGTACTTCCTCAAATTCTCTTATGAAGAAATAAGCATCTTCGGACTCTAAGCCATGAAAATTGGGGAGTGTGTTGATGAATTGAGGCTTGAGCTCAAAATTGTATTTACCAACCGATGGAAGTAGAATGCAAGATGGAAGTGAGGTTCTAATAGGGTAGAACCTATCCTGCAATGATGTTAATTGAGCCATTACCGGATCTGGTCTTGGTTCAAACTTGAGTGGTGATGTGTTTCTAGTCAACCTAGATGAATTAGGGTCTCTCGACCACACTTGCATACACAAACACAATCACAATCACAAACAAGTTTACCAACAGTCAACAAGAGAAATCAACCAAGCCTAGTCTAAGGTAACCTCGACCTAGACAACTCCTAACTAGTTGATTGTCCACAGGAGGTATAATGTAGACTTTGACCACAAACTAATCAGCCAGGTCAGGACAAGATTGGTGGGAGATTATCCGTCAAAGACGTTCCTTAATTAAGTAACCACCAACCTTCGGGCTTTCGGCCCTCAATCCCCTTCCTAGACACTGATTTGGTAAGAGTCAATTTCCAACACCTTCCCCCTTAGGATAATCTCCTAGTGAGTTTGAGATGTCCCTAAGGCCAACGTCTATTAGATTTTACTTAGGCTTAGGTTGTGCGTGCTTGGAGATGGTTTGTGGGCTAAGGAAGGGTAATGACTTCCCCACCTTATCTTGAATTGGGTTTTGCCCTTAGAGTTAATTGTGCAAAGTGTGCAAGATATAGAAAAGTAGCATTCAAAAGCAAATATCACCCAAGAATTTTTTCTAAACTATATGCTATGCATACGTACCTTGTCTCCAACTCTCTTCAATAGTAATTGTAAAGTAAACGTAATTAGACAAATGCCTAGAATGCAAGTCTAAACGTTTTTTAAGTAATTAAAAATCACTCAAATTACTGTTGGATTAAAACAGGGATGGTGGATAGCAGATATAGCAAGAATATAACATACAAAAACTTAATTTTTTTGCGAGCAATATGTCCTGCAAAAAAGAGTTTTAGTAGTCCAATTGAATTTTAAGTTTTTGCAACGTAATTTCTTGAAATTCTGTTTCCTACTTTCGAGAGTAGGGGCACAGAATTTGCAAGTATTCTCTTGCAAAGCTTGAATGCTAGATCTGAATCTTCAAGTCCCTGAAACAACACACAAAACTTGTTAAAAAATAAATACATCGTTCCCTCCCGGGCAACGGCGCCAAAAATTGATTGCTAAATGAAAGAACAACCAAAGAGTTAAGAGATTTACCGTGTAGCTGTGGCTAACGGGTCGTGTCCACGAGGAGGAATGCGATGAAAGCTTTTCGGTGTTCCATTTAATGACAAAGAATTGTGCTTGTTTTATTAATGGAAAAGAGAATGGAAAGAAGGAGATGATTAAAAGAGAAATTACAACTTTGGAGAAGGCTTTGGAGAAGGTGAAAATAAACTTTGAAAATTGTTTGGTTTGTTTTAAATATAAGAGGAGAAGATCTGGGCTCACTATCTCACTACTCAACTGTTCATTCTTCTATTGAAATCCTAAATGCCTCTACTTGATCATAGGCAAAACTTAAGATTGACTTTAGAAAGTTTGAAGTAGAGCACATAAGATGGTTGGAAGAGTTCACTCTTTTCTTTAAGAAATCATTTTGAATAGGATGTTAAATCATCAAGCGCGAAGAAGCAAGTATGAAATAAAAACAGTTCAAGAAACGTTCTTAAAAGAAGTACGAGTTTAAAAATCCAAACCCATCCTCATGTGCCTTCAAGAACACTTTCAAGAAGAAAGGCTTTAAGTAAGGCATGCAAATAATTCATTGGGTCTTTTTCATTAAAATCAAAAGAGAAGAAGAATTGAAGAGAGGTACAATAGTGAGCCCAGAAAACCGATTTAGCTACTCATGGAAAACAAAGAAGAAAGCAAGTAAATAATGCATGACATACCGTAATACAAGTGGAAGAAAGAAAATGTGGCTCGATTCTTGTATTGATGTCACTTTAATCTTCAAGTACAAGCACTCAATTCCTCTCTCTCCCAAGTATTGGTACTAGACTACAAATTGAAAAACAAAATATAACTTTTGTACTATCTAACAAAGAGCCTAAATCCTTAGAAAATAAACAAAAATTCTAATCCTAGTCTTCGCTCCCTTTTGCTCTGTTGAAACTGGTATTTAAAGAGAAAAAGCAAAAGGGGGAATCCTGGGAAGATTGGGGGAGCAAACGCTCCCTCAACTGACACCATATAGCCGCAAAAATGCGGGGGCCACGATTCTACGGCCCTGGTGTGGCCATGTGGCCATACCCAATTGGTGGGTCTCTCTGGTTTGGTGATTTGCCCCTATCTTCTTCTGGTTTTCTCGTTTCAGCTTTAGGGTTTGACGAAACAGCCTTTGATTGTTGGCTTCAACCGCTTGATTCAGGGAGGATTCTTTTCAACCGGTTTTTAACCTCTCTGATATGCCAAGATTTGCCCTGATTCCTTGATTTTGAGTTTATTCTGAATTAAATCAGAATTTGGTGGGCTTTTGCGCTTGTTTCTCATTCCTTTCTTTTAGCAATTGGGCCTACATTAAATAAAAAAGAAGAAGACTTGTTAATAGGATTTATTAGCTAAAAAGTATGGTAAGGTGACAATGTATATGCAATATATATGACTAATCAGATGCATTCCCAATGAAGAAATTAAGAGTGTTTTATCCTTTTGTCATAAAATTGCATATGGTGGACACTTTGGTCCCCGCAAGACTGTTGAAAAGGGGCTGCAAAGTGGGTTCTATTGCCTACTTTGTTCAAATATGCTTATAAATTTTGCAAGATGTGCCCTAGATGCCAATGGTAGGAGGATCTCGAAACGAGATATAATACTCCTCAATCGAATTCTAGAAATAGAACTCTTTGATGTTTGGGGCATCGACTTTATGGGTCCATTTTCTTATTCATTTAGAAACCAATACATATTGGTTGCTGTGGACTATGTGTCCAAGTGGGTTGAAGCCATTCCAAGTAAAACTAATGATAACAAAGTTTCCATAAAGCTTTTGAAAGAGAATATTTTCTCGCGCTTCGGAGCCCCTCGTGTAATCATCAGCGATAATGGTACTCACTTTTACAATAGATTCTTTGAAGCTCTTAAGCAAAAGTATGCTATAACTCACAAGTTGTCCACACCTTATCATCCTCAAACCAATGGGCAGGTAGAGGTCTCAAATAGACAAATCAAGCTTATTTTGAAGAAGACTGTGAATCAAAACTGGAAAGATTGGTCCACCAAACTTGTAGATTCCCTATGGGCCCACAGGACCACTTTTAAGACGATTTTAGAATATTCCCTTATTGGTTAGTCTATGGGAAGGCTTGCCACTTGATTGGTCGCTAATGTTGCATATTTAATATCATATGTCTATACTTATTATTGAATAAAAGCCTGCATTGTCCTAATTAATTGTTTGATTTATTTGCAGGCCCAATCTTTAAGGAGTTGAAGAGAAATGAGCCCAAAGCCCAACAAAAATTTTGAATTAAATAAGAATTAATTCGCACACAATAAATCAGAGCAAAATCAAGAGGTTGAAACCGGTTGAGAAGAATGAATCCTCTCAGGATCGATCGGTTAAAGCAAGAATCCAAGGCCATTTCTTCAAAATCTCGGAGCCAAACTGCAAAACCAACTCCAGATAAAGTCAGAGGGAGAAACCGGGGAGACCCACCAACAGGTATGGCCACCTGGCCACACCCTGGCCGCAGAAACGCGGCCCTAGCCGCGTTTCCGCTGCAATCTTGGGGAGTTAGGGGGAGCGTTTGCTCCCCCAACCTCCCCGGGATCCTGGTTGTTGGGTTTTTGCCTATAAAAGGCCTGTACTTGCGCTGAAAATTGGACGCCAATGCAGATTAGGATTTAGCCTAGTTTTAATTCTTTGTAGTTTAGGTTTTTCTTCTCTTGTTATATAACTTGTATGTAAACTTAGGGTAGAAGAAGATTCATGTAAGTAAGAGAGAGAGGCTGACGTTGAGAGTGACACCGATGTACCCTCCTCCTTTCTTTCATTGTCTCAGCAAGTAATAAAAGGTAAATGCTTTGTTTGTTTTCTATTGTGCTTTACTTTACATTTGTTTTGCTTTCCTCTTCCTCTTCTACTTTACCTTGGTTGTATTTGTTGAGTTTACAAGTGAATTCTAAAGCGAGTATAACTAAGCTACGTGAGAGCCAGCGATAGTTCATGAAGACGTTCTCCTCTTCCAAGCTCCGCATCACTTCGTTCTTCGCATGCTTGACGATATAATGTGCACGGGGACCGAGCTCGAGTTTATGATCTATGCGTTGAACGCCTCCGAAGCAAAAAGGTAGAACTTGCAAAAGGTTTCCAAGTAAGTCATCAATCAACCTAGGTAAGTATTTCTTCACTTTTCTTTCTTTCTTTTCTTTTACTTCTTTAGTATAGATCACCACCTCCTCCAACTCTTTCTTCTCCACTCCATTTGTACATAGTCGCTTTTATGGTTTTCTGATTTTTCACCTTCTTCATCTTTCATTTTTTCTCTAATTTTAACATAATCCTTTTTCCCTTTCTTAACTTAAAAACAGAGAAGAACCTTCATTTTATTTTCTTAAAAGATTTCAATAAAGAACTGTAATGCTTCCATCGCAAACCCTCCTTATGGATCACGACCCGCATAGCCACTTGCTATAGCGGTAAGAATTGAGCACTTGCACATTCTCTTTTTAAGTTCTATAATCTCGTATTTTTTTGTGCAGGTTTAGCTTCAATCAAATTTTGGCGCCGTTGCCGTGGAGGGTAAAACGGTTCTTATTGAAATCTGAATTTTTATTGAAAATTTTTTAGAACTAAATGAATTTTCTTCTCTGTTACAAGTTACAGGGCAAGCAAATTAGAAATAAAAGATTGTAGAAACATATAAGTGGTCTTGGGTCTCAGTTCCAAAAAACAGAGACCAAGGACCCTCTGAATTGCCGCGGTTTCACGGCTTTTGCCACGTTTTTACGGCAAGGAGGAGTGCACTACTAACCATCTTTTTGCAGGGCAGCTTACTTTGCAAAATTCTAGCTTTCTGCAACTCTATTTTCTTTTATATGCCATAACATAAGCCTGCTAATAAACCAACAGTAAAACATTTATTGATAAAGTAAAAATATTGATTAGACGTTTGCATTTAGGCACGTGTCTTTTCAATTCATTTCTTTTACTGTTGAAGAGTGCTGGAGCAAGGTACGTATGCATTGCATTTAGCATAGGACTCACTTCTTGGTTGATTTATATCGCTTTGAGTGAATCTTACATATCTTGTACACTTGCACAAATTGATCTTAAGGGCACTAACCCATTAACAAGATAAGGTGGGGATTTAATCACCCTTCTTTAGCCCAAAAATTACATTCCAAGCACTCACTAACCCAAGCCTAACTAAAATTGAGTAGACGTTGGCCCTAGGGACATCTCGGACTCAATTAGGAGATTATCCTAAGGGAAAAAATGTTGGAATCTAACTCCTGCAAAATCAGTGTCTAGGAAAGGGATTGAGGGCCGAAAGCCCGAAGGCTGGTGGTTATTTAATTAAGGAACGTCTTTAACGGAAAACCTCCCACCAACCTTGCCCTGACCTGGCTGATTAGCTTATGGTTAAAGTCTACATTAGACCTCCCGTGGACAGTCTAACCTGTTAGGAGTCGTCTAGGTCCTAAGTCTACCCTAACTTAGGCTAGAATTTTTTCTTTTTTGTTTGTTTATTTATTTGTTTTTCTTTGTTTGTATTCTATTGTGTGATATGGACTATAATAATAATTTTTTCAACTACAATAATAATTCATATTACACACCGACTTCATTTTCGGATATTACCAACCCGGCATATCATAACTTTGACCAACCTAGTGTGCCGGATTAGTCTTATCCGAATCAATATGACCCATACCCCCCATCTAATAACTATAATTTTTATAATGATTTCAACTCTTCACCGAGTCAGTGGGGTTCACCTCCCCCGAGCATAATTTTCAACCACCTTGTCCTTCTTCTCCACCTAGTCCACAATATTTTCAAGATTCATACTCAGTTCCACCCGTCCAAAATAGGAAACCATCAATTATGGAAATGAGTATGCGTGAGTCCAAACACAAATCCCAAAATCTGATGGACTCACAATTTCACTACCATTTCCAGGACAATTCTTCATCTTTTCATCAAAACAATGAACCTATCAACTATGAAAAGATGCTTGAAGCCATGACTCAGGCTCAAAACACTAGAAATCGTGACATAGATATGATAGTCGAATCTCTACGTTCCCACCGTCCTGATGTCACTTACCACTCTGTTAGAGCCGAAAAGTCATGTTGTTTGAAAATCAAGATTCTATTTCAGAACAACCATTTGAACATGCCCAAACTCCAAATTTTGAAAAAGATATTGACAGTTTGGCAAGTTATTCCTTTCCTAAAATAGAACTTGAGAATGAATATGATCTTGAACCCCAACTTAGTGATTCAATTCTTCTTCCTGATTCAATAATGACTCCGGTATCTTCACCTGACTTCAATCCTTTCCCGGAGTCAACATTGGATCCTGTACCAATTCATAATGAAATTGAATCACCCATCTTTGAGGATCATATTGAACTTGACCAATTATACACTTTTGAAGATCCTATTGACAAATTGGCAAGTTCTCAATTTTTTGATATTGAACTCAATGAGATATGTGACCTAGATTCCCAATTCTGTGATCCAGTTCAACTTGACTCCTGTTGTATTACCAAACTTGAGTAATATTTTCGAGTCAGTTTTGATTCCCCCACCTATCATTCATGAACTTGAATCACCAACATTAAGTCACATTCCATTGTTGGAAAATAATTGTGGACTTGAGTTTCAATTTCTTGACTTGGACCCTATTCCTGAACCAATTTCGACTCCTGAACCGTTACTTGACTTAAGTTACCTTCCTGAGTCAGTATTAGTTCCTGTACTTCCTGAGTCCAAGTCAATCATTCTATCATTTCATACTCCTTTCTGAGATGAGGTGGTTGACAAATTTGACTCTGAAATCAATTATGGAATATGGAAATTAGATGGGGTTAAATACTTAATAAAAATCCTTAATGGATTCATCTTTTTAGTGGGTTATATTAGAGTAATTGCTGGTGGGTTCCTCCGAGACCCAAGAAAAGTTGATTGGGCCGCGTTTCGTGGACCAATCAGACCACCACCGGAACCACCACCTTAAGGTAACACTTTCCTTCCCTGTCGTCTTTTTCATGCATCTATGCATTAATTCATACATTGAGGACAATGCATGAGATAGGTATGGGGGAGGGTCTAACATAACTTTTCTTTTTCTTTAAAAAAAAATAACATTTTTCTTTACTTTTAAAACTTTTTGAAAATAGAAACAATATTTTGACTTATTTTTGTAAGAAATTAAGTTAATTTTAAGGAATAGGAAAATCCAAATTAGGATTTCTTATACTTGGTCAAAATAAGATTATTTATTTGATTTTTAGAGTTAGGAAGATAATTTGTCAAAGTAATTTGGTCTTGATCTTTACCTTGATGAAATATGCACACTTCATACACTTACACACTTAGGGTTCAAAAACAAAGATTCTTATGCCTTATAAAAAAAACAAGTCTAACTATTGATTAGCTAGGTGCTTTGGCCTAAGCAAGCCTTAGTATTTATGCGAAAGATGATTAGATAAGTTTGAAAAGAAAAATCCTCTGATTAAGCTGGGTATTTGTGCCTAATAAAGCATAAGTATTCACGCCTAAAAGAGGTTCATATAATAAAATCCTTAGTTTTGTGGCCTTGTCTGCTCGAGTCCTTAAGTCCTTGGGGGTGTTTTCTCACCTGGTGCCCTAAGACCGTCTGGTTTGGGAGTCATCGATTAAAGGCTCGTTACATGGGCAGATTAGAAAGCCTAATAGAACTAAGGAATAATACCACCAAAATATATATATATATGTATAAATAAATAAGGCATAAGAGTTAGAGTTAATGATCCCTAAGTCAAAATTTCACAGTCACGATGGTGCATATGACTTAGGGTAAAGTAATAGACTAGATGAGAAGCACAATTTGACTCCTTATTTTGATTGATAACAAAATTTTGAATAGAGACTAAGTCTACGAATGAAAAATTCGATTTTCCTATAACTTATAGATTGCTTAGATCTTACAATCATATTTCAAATATTTTTTTCTTTCAAAATGCCTTTCGAAAATACTAACTCTTTATTTCTCTTTCTTTATGGATTTTGTGGGTGCAATCCGCTGAAAACCCTCATGAGACAAAACTCGTCCTCTAGGGGAAACCTAGAGGTTTAACGGCTTGTTACACATGCTCAGTGCAATCGTGTGACCCGCGAAAGTGGTCTAATAATTTTTAGTATAGTTTAGTTGTTTTGCTCGAGGACGAGCAAAAGATAGGTATGGGGGTGTGATTGGTCGCTAATGTTGCATATTTAATATCATATGTCCATACTTATTATTGAATAAAAGCCTGCATTGTCCTAGTTAATTGTTTGATTTATTTGCAGGCCCAATCTTTAAGGAGTTGAAGAGAAATGAGCCCAAAGCCCAACAAAAATTCTGAATTAAATCAGAATTAATTCGCACACAATAAATCAGGGCAAAATCAAGAGGTTGAAACCGGTTGAGAAGAATCCTCTTAGGATCGATCGGTTAAAGCCAAGAATCCAAGGCCATTTCTTCAAAATCTCGGAGCCAAACTGCAAAACCAACTCCAGATAAAGTCAGAGGGAGAAACCGGGGAGACCCACCAACAGGGTGTGGCCAGGGGGTGTGGCCACCTGGCCACACCCTGGCCACGGAAACGCGGCCCTAGCCGCGTTTTCGCGGCGATCTTGGGGAGTTGGGGGAGCGTTTGCTCCCCCAACCTCCCCGGGATCCTGGTTGTTGGGTTTTTGCCTATAAAAGGCCTGTACTTGCGCTGAAAATTGGACGCCAATGCAGATTAAGATTTAGCCTAGTTTTAATTCTTTGTAGTTTAGGTTTTTCTTCTCTTGTTATGTAACTTGTATGTAAACTTAGGGTAGAAGAAGATTCATGTAAGTAAGAGAGAGAGAGGCTGACGTTGAGAGTGACACCGATGTACCCTCCTCCTTTCTTTCATTGTCTCAGCAAGTAATAAAAGGTAAATGCTTTGTTTGTTTTCTATTGTGCTTTACTTTACATTTATTTTGCTTTCCTCTTCCTCTTCTACTTTACCTTGGTTGTATTTGTTGAGTTTACAAGTGAATTCTAAAGCGAGTATAACTAAGCTACGTGAGAGCCAGCGATAGTTCATGAAGACGTTCTCCTCTTCCAAGCTCCGCATCACTTCGTTCTTCGTATGCTTGACGATATAATGTGCACGGGGACCGAGCTCGAGTTTATGATCTATGCGTTGAACGCCTCCGAAGCAAAAAGGTAGAACTTGCAAAAGGTTTCCAAGTAAGTCATCAATCAACCTAGGTAGGTATTTCTTCACTTTTCTTTCTTTCTTTTCTTTTACTTCTTTAGTATAGATCACCACCTCCTCCAACTCTTTCTTCTCCACTCCATTTGTACATAGTCGCTTTTATGGTTTTCTAATTTTTCACCTTCTTCATCTTTCATTTTTTCTCTAATTTTAACATAATCCTTTTTCCCTTTCTTAACTTAAAAACAGAGAAGAACCTTCGTTTTATTTTCTTAAAAGATTTCAATAAAGAACTGTAACGCTTCCATCGCAAACCCTCCTTGTGGATCACGACCCGCATAGCCACTTGCTATAGCGGTAAGAATTGAGCACTTGCACATTCTCTTTTTAAGTCCTATAATCTCGTATTTTTTGTGCAGGTTTAGCTTCAATCACCACCTACCTATTGAGTTAGTGCACCAGGCCTTATGGGCAATCAAGCAGCTAAATTTCAATTTGAACAAGGTTAGTGACCTTCAAAAGTTACAAATTTGCGAATTAGAAGAGTTAAGAAATGAGGCCCTATGAAAATGCAAAGATCACAAAAGATAGAGTTAAGATTTTTCATGACAAATATATCATAAGGAAAACATTTGTCCCTGAGTAAAAAGTCTTACTCTAGAATTCTAGGCTTCATCTTTTTCCAGGAAAGTTAAAATCAAGATGGACTGGGTTATTCGTTATTAAATCCGCGTTTTCATACGGTGTTGTAGAGATCAGTGATACCAAGAATGAGAATGACTTAAAGGTAAATGGTCTACGCCTTAAACCTTTCTTGGAATCAGTGCTGGTAAATGAAACAGCTACGGGTCTTTTCGATCCAGTGTATCGATAACTTTACCTCTTTTACATTTTATTTCATGCATCTATTTATTTCTTTCATATGTTGGGGACAATGCATGAGATAAGTGTGGGGGAGCTTTCACATGACTAATATAACTCTAAATAAATAAATAATAAAAAACTTTTTGAAGAAAGAACAATATTTTGACATATTTTTGGTAAGAAATTAAGTCAATTTTAAGGAATAGGAGAATCATAATTAGGATTTCTTATAGTTGGTCAAAATAAAATTATTTGTTTGATTTTTAGAGTCAGGAAGAAAATTTGAAAAAGTAATTTATTCTTGATTTTTATCTTAATGAAATATACACACTTTATACACTTACACTTGTAGGGTTCAACAACAAAGATTTTTATGGCTTACCAAAAAAAAAACTTATAATAAAAAATAAAAACTGATAATAAACAAATCTAATTATTGATTAGTTAGGTGCTTTGACTTAAGAAAGCCTTGATATTTATGCAAAAGATGATTAGATAAGTTTGAAAAAATATATATATATAAATATTTCTCCGATTAAGATCGGTATTTGTGCCTCAAAAAGCATAAATATTCACACCTAAAAGTGGTACATCTTATAAATAAAATTCTTAATTTTGTGACCTTATTTGCTCGAGTCCTTAAGTTCTTGGGGTGTTTTCATACCCGGTGCCCTAAGACCGTCAGGTTTGGGTATCACCAACTAAAGGCTCGTTACATGGGCAGATTAGAAAGCCTAATAGAACTACCATCACCAAAACTAAATAAATAAATAAGGCATAAGAGTTAGAGTTAAAGAACCCTTAGTATAAATTTCACTGTTACTAAGGTGCATATGACTTAGGATAAAGTAACAAGACTAGATGAGAAATATAATCTGACTCCTTACTTTGATGGATAACAAGTTTTTGAATATGGACTAAGTTTAAAGATGAAATAGGTTACTTGAACTCTTACAATAATATTTCAAATGTTGTCTCTCTTACAAAATGCTTTTCGAAAATACTAACACTTTACTTTCTCTTTTTTATGGATTTTGTGGGTGCAATCCACTGAAAACCCTCATGAGATAAAACTTGTCCTCTAGGGGTAACCTAGAGGATTAACGGCTTGTACCACACGCTCAGTGCAATAGAGTAACCTGAGAAAGTGGTTCAATAATTGATTTGGATTAGTTTTGATGTTTTGCTCGAGGGTGAGCAAAAGATAAGTGTGGGGGTGTGATCGTTTCACCTATATTGCATATATAATGTTACATTCCTATATTTATTATCTAATAAATCATGTTTGTTGTCTTTTTTTTGTTTAATAAAATGCAGGCTCATTGCTAATGGAGATGGAAAAGAAATGAGCTCAAAAGCCTATTTTAATTTTAATTTAATCTTAATTAAAAAGGAGATAAATATTGAGGAGGATGGATAATTTAGCTGAAGATCAACACATATCAGGGAGGATTACATCAAATAAAACTGATTAATTTGATTTTATATGAATCCAATTCGGTTAGCTTGAGGATCACCGAAGATCAGATCAGAATCAGAGACTAACAGCAAATCTAGCCAGATAAAAGGGGGCGAAATCACACGCTATTAAAATCACAAGCGGATCTGCGGTCCTATGGTGGAGATAAGGGAAGCGTTTGCTCACCTTATCTCCTCACTCCTCTTCTCTCTGGGTTTTTGCTTATAAAATGCAGGGAGTTTACTAAAGAATGGACGGAAGACTAGTTTAAGTTTTTCTCTTTATTTTCAGGGTTTACATTCATTGTTAGATAGTTTATGAGAAGTGGTAGCTCAGTTCTTCATCTGTAGTTTAGTTCAGGAGCAAAGTGATAGAGAGAAAGAGTGATATAATCTGAAGTTGAAGTGACATCAATAAAAATTTGACGGACTTCTTTTCTTCTCCAACTCATGGGCATGTTGAATTTCAATTTAATGCTTTTTTTAGTAATGAGTAGCTAAGTCTCTTCTTTCTGGGCTCACTATCATCTCTCTTTGATCTCTCTTATCTTGAATGATTTTATGCAAAGAACTCAATGGAATCATATGAATGCCTTAAGCTAAACCTTGTTTCTTTGAAAGTGTTCTTAAGGCACATGAGGATGGGTTTAAATTTCTAAAACTTATATTTTTAAAACATCACTTGAATTTATTTTTATTTCATACCTAAAAAATGACTTAATGATTTAACAATTAGTTCAATATGAATTCTTAAAAAAGGAGTTGATTTTTTCAAACAATCTTATCCGTTTTACATAAGACTTTCGAAATTCAAACTTAAGTTTTTGCCTATGATCATGTTGAGGTACTGAGATTTTCAAGAGAAGAATATATCATTGAGTAGTAAGATATTGAGCCTAAAACTTTTTCTTCATATATTAAAACAAACAACTAATCATTCTTCAAACCTTTTAAAGATCACTTTCTCGAAAACCTTTTCCAAATTTTAAGTTTTCTTTAAATCATCTCTCTATTCTCTATTCTCTTTTCGCATTAAAAAAATACCAACACCATTCTTGCTTTTCAACCAATACACTGAAAAGCTTTCATTGCATTCCTCTTCGTGGACACGAACAGTTAGCCCAAAACTAGACTATAATTCTTACTACATTTACTTGCAATCAACAAGCTGTTGGCCCAAGAGGTTACACTCCTCTCAAATTGTTTTGTGTTTTGATGATGACAAACCAAATAAGAGCTATTTGGTACTAATGAATTTGCTTAAGATAAATCTCAGGATAAGTACCATGTTTGGAGGCCATTGCTTGTTATTGCAACAACTTCTAGGTTCATGAAGCTATGAAGGCATATTGCATATCAAGGAAGGATCATAGAAGAAGAAGGCTCTAGCAAGGATAGCATGGCTCAAAGACTTGAAGATTGCTCAAGAAGTCCTTAATTATTTTGTTTTTAGTTTTATAGTTTGTTAAAGAATAGTGGATAGGTTTGAAGCTCTATCACACACGTTTTTGCGCACATACTTAATCCAAAATAATTTCTTATAATTTATACAAAAATATTTTGCATACAAGATTTTGCCTACAGATATATATTTATGTTTTATACTAATCCCTATTCAAAAGTATTTTTGTCAAAATCAAAATCCCTTTAATTTTCTATCCAAAACCTGGTTTTTGACCTGAGCCAGTCGACTGGATAGTCGACCGGACCTATGTCAGGTTTGGCCGGTCGACCGGCCCAGTCGACTGTAGTTCTGGGTGTACATATATCAGTGTGCACGTTTTTGCGGTCGACCGCACGGTCGACCGACTGTAACTCAGTCTGCTCTCGGTTAGATTGGGTCGACCGGGCGGTCGACCGCTGGACTGCAACGGTCATAATTTTGAACGTGCGGTCGACCGGCCAGTCGACCGGACTATCCGTTGAACAGTAACGGGCAGTTTTTAATGAGCTGTTTTATTTTGTCTTTTTGTGTTTAAAATTTGATTTAGGGATATATTTCAAATCTAATATGACTTAATTAACCTTAAGTTTGTATTATCCTTAAACCCTAACCCTCTCCTATAAATAGGGGTGTTTGGGGAGAGATTCTTTAACACAATTATTACAAGAAAAATTCAAAAGTTTAAGGCATTCAAAAGAGCTTTGTTTCTTGGTTTTTGTGCTAAATTTCTCTCTCATTTTCTGAAGTGTTTTTGAAATACTCTCTGATTTGATTTTCTTTCTTCACTTACAACAAGAGCTTCATTCCTACTCATTGTTCTCTAAGGACCTTTTGTAAGGGAAGAGACTTTTGAAAGAGAGAGTTTGTGGTCTTTTGACTACTCAGAAATTGCTTGTACTTGAGATTATGGAGTTGGGTACTCCGGTGTAATTGTGATTTCTTTGTGATAGTGGAAGTAGCTAGAATCCTTCTGGGGAAGGCGGGGAGTAGAGCTGGGTGCTCGAACCTCGATAACATATCCTTGTGTTTGCGTTTGGTTTACATTCTTGCACTCCTTACTTTACCTTACTTGCATTTATTACTTGCTTATCATCATCATTGCTATATTTACTTGCTTTCATTCATCTTGTGAATCTTGTTGGGTGATTGTTACATCTTAATTTTTTATTTGACCATTGATTAGCATTATCACCTATTCACCCCCCCTCTAGGTGATTTTCAATTAGTATCAGAGCTTGGACTCTAAGTTTGGCTTAACATCCATAGAGAGATCCTTAAAATATTGCTAATCAACATTTTCATCCTTACATTCATACACTAGTAAACATGGCCGATAACATCAAAACCCCTCATAAATTTGATGGACTTAATTTCCCCATTTGGAACGTTAGGATGACTATATTCTTGCAATCTTTGGGTAGCTTAGTTGCCAAGTCCTTGACCAAACCCTATGTAGCACCCGATAGCGATGAGAGCACTTGGACCGACTTCAACTTTAGAGAATATGAGGCTAACTCCAAGGCCCAAAACTCCCTATTAACCGCCTTGAATGAGGATGACCTTACACGGGTAATTCATTGCCAATCCGCCTATGAGATTTGGCAACATTTATTGGTCACCCACGAAGGGACTTCACAAGTCAAGAGAGCTAAGATAGATCTCTTGAGGTCCCAATATGAGTCATTTAAAATGATTGATGATGAGTCTATTGATAGTATGATTACAACATTTACTAAAATCACTAATGGTCTTTCTTCCTTAGGTGAAGACATCTCCAACGATCAAAAGGTGTGGAAAGTGATTCGGGCTCTTCCGTCTTCATGGGAGATAAAGGCCACCACATTAAAAGAATTGAATGACAAGGACGAGAGGGACCTCATTAGTCTCATTGGGAACCTAAAGACCCATGAGATGGAGAAGAAGTCAAGAGAAGAGGCCACTACTTCAAAGAAGAAATCCATAGCCTTCAAGACTTCATCCACCAATGATGACGATGAAGAAGATGAAGAAGAAGATGAGGAGCTAACTCTACTTGTGCGGAACGTCAAGAGGTTGTACCGGAAGAACAAGCTCAACTTCCGGAGAAAATTTGAAGGCAAAGAGGAGAGAAGGATCATTTGCTACAATTGCCGCAAACCCGGACATATCATGGCGGATTGCCCGGAGTTCAAGAAGAAGATGACTTCCTCCTTCAAGCCAAAGAAGCCGGAGGAAAAGAAAGCATACAAGGCAACATGGGATTCGGAAAGCGAGTCCGAAGAAGAGGTGGACACGGCAAACATGTGTTTCATGGCAAACACTCCAAAGGTAACCTCTCAATCTCTTGATGATGAAGATGATGATTTAAGTAAGGAAGTTAGAACTTTTCGAAACTTATGATAACAAGAAACTTGAATGCTTAAATTTGCAAAAGAAAGTTGCTTTTCTCAAAAATCAACTTGCTATGGTTTCTAAAGAAAAGGATGATATTTCTTCTAATCTTATTTCTATTCAAAATGAGTTTAATGCCTACAAGGTTTCTTGTAAGGGAAAATCTCCTACTGTTAATGAAAAAGAATTTTCCTCTTTAAAAACTAAAATGGTTGATTTTGAAAAAGTTTTGAAAGATTGTGCTTTTAACACTAAGAAACTTGAAGAAAAATTTTCTAAAAGGCACACCCCTCATGCTAAAGATCACATGTTGAGTCTACACATGCTCACACTACACATAACACTTCTCATGCTAGATCTTTTCATGCTCACAATTCCCATGCTCACAAATCACACACTCACTATACTTTTAAATATGGTAGAGTGTATAGATGCACATATTGTGGTAAGAATGGGCATTTGGCTAAATTTTGTTATGACCAAGTAAATAGATCAAATAATCTTGTTTGGGTAAATAAAACTAACCCTTTAGGACCCAAAAAATGTGGGTACCAAAATCAAGTCCTAAATTATTTGATGTAGGTACACACCAAGGCTCCAAGACGTAAGGAGCGGTGGTACCTTGATAGTGGTTGTTCAAGACACATGACATGGGTGAGCTCAACTTCTTTCTTGGACTCCAAGTCAAGCAATTGCAAGATGGGAACTTCATATGTCAAGCCAAATACGCAAAGGAACTCGTGAAAAGGTTTGGACTTGAAGATTCAAAAGTGTGCAACACTCCCATGGCAACCACAACCAAGCTTGATAAGGATGGCCAAGGTAAGAATGTTGATATTAAATTATATAGAAGCATGATAGGTAGTCTTTTATATTTAACGGCAAGTAGGCCGGATATCATGTTTAGTGTGTGTCTTTGAGCTAGATTTCAATCGTGTCCCAAAGAGTCCCATCTTATTGCCGTAAAACGTATTATTCGTTATATTAAGGGAACGATTGGAATGGGTCTATGGTATCCGAAAATCGGAGATTTCTCAATGACGAGTTATTCGGATGCCGACTATGCGGGTTGTAGAGTAGATAGAAAGAGTACTAGTGGGACATGTCAATTTCTTGGTAATTGTCTTGTTTCATGGTCCTCTAGGAAACAAAATTCCGTAGCTCTCTCAACCGCCGAGGCGGAGTATGTTGCCGCGGGGCTTGTTGTGCACAAGTCCTTTGGATGAAACATACTCTCCTTGATTATGATTTGCATTTTGACCATATAAAAATATTTTGTGATAATACTAGTACTATACATATGACAAAGAATGCAAATCAACATAGTAAGACCAAGAACATTGAGATTCGATATCACTTTCTTAGAGATCATTTTGAGAAAGGAGATATAGATATTGATTATGTTTCTACGGATTTGCAACTAGCCGATATTTTCACTAAACCTCTTGATTTTGCTAGATTTTCGTTTATTTGTGGAGAACTTAATGTTTGTATTATTGATTAAACATGTGATTCCTAACCCTTTTTGATGTATGACAAAAAGGGGGAGAATAAGTTAGTACATGGACAAAAATAAGTTCATTTGGTCTTGGTTCCATATGAATTTATATGTTTTGATTTTATAAAGTTTGTGAATTCTTGTGTTTTATTGGTAATGTTTTGGTTTTATGAATTTTGTGTTTTATAAAGTTTGTGAATTCTTGTGTTTTATTGGTAATGTTTCAATTAGTTTCAATTAGTATCAAGAGCATTTCTTATGTTTTCAATGAATTCTTGTGTTTTTCATATAGCATAATTTGAGGGGGAGTTTTCTCCTCCCCTATATTTTTGTTTATAGCCTATTTGTTTTGTCATCATCAAAAAGGGGAGATTGTTGGCCCAAGAGGTTACACTCCTCTCAAATTGTTTTGTGTTTTGATGATGACAAACCAAATAAGAGCTATTTGGTACTAATGAATTTGCTTAAGATAAATCTCAAGATAAGTACCATGTTTGGAGGTCATTGCTTGCTATTGCAACAACTTCTAGGTTCATGAAGCTATGAAGGCATATTGCACATCAAGGAAGGATCATAGAAGAAGAAGGCTCTAGCAAGGATAGCATGGCTCAAAGACTTGAAGATTGCTCAAGAAGTCCTTAATTATTTTGTTTTTAGTTTTATAGTTTGTTAAAGAATAGTGGATAGGTTTGAAGCTCTATCACACACGTTTTTGCGCACATACTTAATCCAAAATAATTTCTTATAATTTATACAAAAATATTTTGCATACAAGATTTTGCCTACAGATATATATTTATGTTTTATACTAATCCCTGTTCAAAAGTATTTTTGTCAAAATCAAAATCCCTTTAATTTTCTGTCCAAAACCTGGTTTTTGACCTGAGCCAGTCGACCGGACAGTCGACCGGACCTATGTCAGGTTTGGCCGGTCGACCGGCCCAGTCGACTGTAGTTCTGGGTGTACATATATCAGTGTGCACGTTTTTGCGGTCGACCGCACGGTCGACCGACTGTAACTCAGTCTGCTCTCGGTTAGATTGGGTCGACCGGGCGGTCGACCGCTGGACTGCAACGGTCATAATTTTGAACGTGCGGTCGACCGGCCAGTCGACCGGACTATCCGTTGAACAGTAACGGGCAGTTTTTAATGAGCTGTTTTATTTTGTCTTTTTGTGTTTAAAATTTAATTTAGGGATATATTTCAAATCTAATATGACTTAATTAACCTTAAGTTTGTATTATCCCTAAACCCTAGCCCTCTCCTATAAATAGGGGTGTTTGAGGAGAGATTCTTTAACACAATTATTACAAGAAAAATTCAAAAGTTTAAGGCATTCAAAAGAGCTTTGTTTCTTGGTTTTTGTGCTGAATTTCTCTCTCATTTTCTGAAGTGTTTTTGAAATACTCTCTGATTTGATTTTCTTTCTTCACTTACAACAAGAGCTTCATTCCTACTCATTGTTCTCTAAGGACCTTTTGTAAGGGAAGAGACTTTTGAAAGAGAGAGTTTGTGGTCTTTTGACTACTCAGAAATTGCTTGTACTTGAGATTGTGGAGTTGGGTACTCCGGTGTAATTGTGATTTCTTTGTGATAGTGGAAGTAGCTAGAATCCTTCTGGGGAAGGCGGGGAGTAGAGCTGGGTGCTCGAATCTCGATAACATATCCTTGTGTTTGCGTTTTGTTTACATTCTTGCACTCCTTACTTTACCTTACTTGCATTTATTACTTGCTTATCATCATCATTGCTATATTTACTTGCTTTCATTCATCTTGTGAATCTTGTTGGGTGATTGTTACATCTTAATTTTTTATTTGACCATTGATTAGCATTATCACCTATTCACCCCCCCTCTAGGTGATTTTCACAAGCTACAGAACTAACACCATCTGGCTAACCCACCGTACACCAGTCCAATATATATATACATCGACGAGACACTACATAGTTATCAACAATACAAAAGAAATAGTTTAAGGATCAACAAAAGTATTCTACAATGGTTGATCAGGGTAGTCCTTATCGCTTGATGGGCCTTAAATCGGATTCTTAGTCTTGCATAACGTAAAAGGGGGAAAACATTGGGGTAAGTTTTAGAGCTCAATGAGTAAAGTAACTCTGTATTAATGTCAATGTAAATGCATGCTTTAGTGTATGATTAAATTCTCAGTTTTCAATTCTTGATGATATCGGTCAATTCAATTCTTTATATATTCCTATCTTTTGGATTTCATATTTCAACACTTCATCTTTTGGGACATAGATATATGTTAGGATCAAAGTTTGTTCATAATACTAATTAGTTGTACACTAGTCATATATTATATTCTTGCAATGTACATATACATACTTATCATTATAAAGCACTTTATGGCTTATAATTTAGAGTCATGTATATTATATACACAAAATCTAGGTTCACACAAAGACAACCAAACCATCATCACAATTAGTGAAGGAGCCCATACACTATCTTCTTCCATACCGTATCCCTCCGGCCCCTTCCTTTACATCGTCTTCTACTCCTACCGGATCCCTCTGGCCTCTTCATTCACACTATATTTGACTCTTACCTGATCCCTCTGGCCCCTTCATTTATTTACTATATCATCACACCATCTTCGACTCCTACCAAATCCTTTCGTCGCTTCCTTCTTGTACAAACAAGTTTACATATTGTTGGCCTAAGGGTCCATCACTCTTTTTTATGATGATTAACTCATGTAGTTATAGTACTAATGATCTTGTGTTATTTAAGTTTCAGATATTCAATCACGATCTTTGTTGTTGATTAGCTTCTTCAAAAGACTCAAAATCGAGTTTTTGAAACAAACTGAAGTTAATTCAAGAACTCAAGTACAAAAGAACCCATCTAGCACTCAAAGATGGAGTCAAGCTGAAGGAATCAAGATATTGGATGCATTGAAGCACCACCAGAGAAAAAAGGAAAGAGTTCACACTTTGTAAGGTTTAGTTTTGTTAAAATCAAGTTTAGAGATTTGGATTGCTCATAAGACACACACACACATAATTGATTTCAAAATTTATTACAAAAGATCAAAAGAGTTTTTAGTCTTGAATTTCATTTGTATAGAAATTCATTTTTAAGAAAAATGATTTACAAAAAAATTATTTCAAAGGACTTTATTTTTTCAAAATGAGATTTCAAGAATTAATATGTCATGTTGATCATTGATCACATGATCTCCGTCAAAAGAATTTATATAAACTTATCTTGGTAAGTTTTAACAAAGTGTAGTTAAAAGAATTTACAAAATGGCTTTTATATACAAGATGTTAGAAAATTATAGCCGTTGGGATCAGAACATGTCAGAAATGACCTATCGGTCGACCGACCAACGGTCAATTTTCTGACCGTTTAGGTTGTCGGTCAACCGCCTGGTCTACCGCTAAGCACAAAGAGTTTTACTCTCTGTCGGTCGACCGCCCGTCGATCAGGGCCAACCAGAAAGTTGTGTTGAGCCGGTCGGTCGACCGGTCGGTCGACAGTCCTTTGGCTTGTGCATGAGTGAAAGTCAGTCGACTAATCGGTCGATCGTGAGCAGCCCAAAACAGAATAAACATGATTTAAAACGGCTTGTTAAATCCATAAAAATTCAATTAAATCACAATATATTTCACAAAAATAAGTTCATGAAAATAAATTGAAGTACAAATATGTGTGATCAAAAACCAACACATATTACAAACATGTGAACTATTTTTGAGGCATAAAAATTTAGGCATAAACTAAAAATCATATTTTCCAAGAACCAAATTTTGAAATGAAATCTGATTCTCTAAAACTTGTATAAGTACAAAAATAAGATATTGAAACACATTTGAAATATGATGTGTGTGGATATAATCCAATACACATAGTAAGTGATATACTTGTTTTTGACAATAAATGTCACAATAATTTTTAATAAAGACAAAACTTAAACATATGAATTAGATACATCAAAATAAGTTTTTCTAAACATATATGAACCATCAATGTATATGGATGTAATTCAATATACATATAAACCATGTAAACTTATTTTGATGAAATCTATTCATGAAAACAAAGGATGTATAATTGATATATCGAAACTTAAATCCGTATACATGATAAAACAAAACACATAGAAATAAGTTTCTCAATAAACGATAAATCTCTAATAAGTGTGGATAGAATCCAACATATATATAAACCATAAATCTTATTCTATTGAGATATAAACCATGAATCATAAATTCTTGAAAATAAAACAGTTAAACCGAATACCAAAAACTATAAATTTGTGTGTTTGAACTTGAGCAATTCAAAACTATTCTATTCTTATACAAGATCCAAACTAAACAAATCTTGACTCAAGTCTTCTTGTCCAAATAGACTTGATCCAAAGAGCTTGACTCCATCTCGAGTACTTGATGCGGTCATGACACTCGAGCTTTTAAATCAACAAGTGATAGCTTCGAATCTTGACTTCGAGTTTTCTGTTGAAGTTAAAACACCAACTAAGATCTTGATCAATATCTAAAACATAATAAATACAAGATCATTAGTAACATAACTTCATAAGTTAGTTATCATTAAAACTAGAGTGAAAGGCCTTCGGGCCAACAATCTTCCCCTTTTTGATGATGACAAAACTTATCAGGTTTTATATGCATAGATTAAAGATAAGCTTCATAGAAGCTCCCCTTAACTCATGCATAGCATAAACATATAGATATTTAATGAAACACTTAAACAAAAAAATATATATATGCATAAACATTCATATATAAACATACTCTGATACTAATTGAAAAGATATGCAAAAAGAACTCTCGATATCAAAACCATAAAACATATATATTCATGGTAAGCTCTTGATACCAAATGAATATGCAATATAAGCTCTAGATGCCAAATGATAAAGAATATATATTTATTATAATTGTTACCTAAATACCAATATACCAAAACATGATATCAAAATAAGATATCAAAACAAAATATATGCAAAAAACTAAAACATGCATATATAAACTCTCAAATCATTCTCTCCCTTTTTGTCAATCATTAACAAAGGGGTAAAAACCAATTGAAAGTAAAACTATTAATTGAAACATAGTACTAATTTTAAAAATAAATATGTCAATCGGAAATACCAAGCGAAGGTGAAAGTGGAAATATATTTTTGATACTAAAAAAAATATACCAATTGAAAACAACATATATATCATAAAAAACTATGCCAATTGAAAATAAATAATTCATGATGTTAATCTTTTTGAATTCTAAACTACTTTGCAATATAGATATCAATTGTAAACAATTGATACCAATATGAAAAATATAAGCATTTTTTAAAATAAAATATTTTCTCGAAAAGAGTGGGAGTAAGATACCAATGAAAATAAAATCATGAATTTTTATATCCCATTTTGAAATACCAATAAAATTAATGTATAAGCTTATAAAAGATACCAATTAACATTTAGAACTAAATTAAGCTTAGAATAACATAATTTATGCTATATAACATATATATATAAACATTATTAATCTAGAATAAGAAATCATATATATGTATATATGATCAATTTAAATACCAATTGAAATATGATGCATACATATATAAGAAAACATGAGTATACAAAAATAAAATATCTTGAGAATCATATATAACTCATAACATCCACCCTATCAGCACATGTTTCTAAAAAGATATATAATGTGAGCATATAAGGTATGGTCGCCCAGCCAACCGCTCTTATAAGAGTAGAAGTTTTTAAAAATAACGTTTTAAAAATAATATAGTATAAGTTGAAAACTCTATCAAGTGAAGAATAAATAACTAGTTTTAAGCTAATTTTGAAATAATTTAAAAACTAGTATGAAAATTTTCAAGTAAGGAACAAAACATATATATATCCTATAAAACATGCTAAATATACTATAGTTGACACTCAAATTTATGAAGCACATAGATGCTCATGAATCTAAAATCAGGAGTAAATAAAAGATATTGAGTGCACAAAAAATGATGTAAGAAACATATACATAGAGATAAGACAATGAAGCTCAAATTTATCAAAACAAATATGAAATTCCTTTTTCATAAATATGAAACCATAAAATATGAAAAATTCTATTTCATCAAAAACTAAACAAACTTTAAGGCATATCTATGTGTTGTCAAAACTATAGCATACATACTTATCTAAACATGAATTGAGTCTATAAAAGGGTATATGACATGTAAAGTAAATAACTCAAGGATAGAACATATATATCAAGTAGTTTTGACATAAATTTACACATACATGAAGCTAAAACATTTTCATAAAAATATGTACATGAGTGATGTAAAAACAAATAAAAGAATACAAGTATAAATACAAGAATCATCAAAACTAGGTCATACAAGTATATGTAATGAGTACACAAGAACAATATAGCATGTAAATATAATAATCAAGTGTAGCTCACTAATTATATAAGCATAATCACAATTTTTAATGAAAATTGCATCAAACATGTTATCAAAACATGAAGCATGAAAACATGATTGTGAATTATTAGTGTAAATGCAAGTATTATTAGAACTAGGATATACACAATAATTAAATTATAGTGAGTATACAAAAGATATGAATCATATAAACATGGGTGTATCTCAAATACTATCTATGTATATCACAAGTCTAATAAGGATTGCATTTAACATAATGAGCATGAAAACTAATGACATGCTAAAACTATTCAATTTAAAAGCATATACAAATATAAACTTATCAAGGAGAATAGAGATAGTTACCAAAATGAAGAACTAGTCTCTAAGTCTCCAAAAATATGGTGGTCCTCCCACCAAAACTTCTTGATAGTGATGCATCCAATGTTCTGTCCATTTGGCTCAAACACATCCACCACCAAGCACCAATACTCTCACGTGTTGTGAGAACCATACCTACATACAAAGAAATAGGAATGTTTTTGGTT
Source organism: Agave tequilana (assembly GCA_038442645.1). NCBI lineage: Eukaryota > Viridiplantae > Streptophyta > Magnoliopsida > Asparagales > Asparagaceae > Agave > Agave tequilana. The sequence goes on from JAVJIF010004186.1 coordinate 53,710, forward strand.
ATTCAAACCTTTTTGGGTCCATGGGGTTAGTACCTCTCCTAACCAAATATTTTTATTTGCAAAATTGAAATCATTTAACCTATCATAATAAAATTTTGCAAGATGGCCTTTGTGGCCGCAATGTGTACAAATGTACGCTCTAGCATACATGAAATCATGTGTGTGATTATGATGGGCATGTGTATGCCTGAAGGGTATGCCAGCAAATGTGAAGCATGTTTCTTATGAAACATGAATTTCAACCTCTTGTGTTCTATGGCACATTGGCTCAAAGTAAAGCCCAAATAATCAACACTCTTCTTCAAGAGATGAATATCATTATCAATAATAGCAGAAGAAGTGGAGCATGCATGAGAAACAACATTTTTATCACTATGGAGCATGCATGAGTAACAACATTTTTATCACTAAGAGATAGAGCAATGGTAGCATAAAATGAATGAGAGTCAAAATTATTTTTCAAAGGAACATTTTCTAAAGAAATGTATTCCAATTCTTTAGAAATCAAAATAATTTTATTTTTCAAAAAATCATTTTCTTTTGAAACAAAATCATGTTTTGAAGACAAAAACCCATTTTTCTTCGAAAAGTCATTCAAATTATTTTTACTTTTCAAAATCTCATTTTCTTTCAAAATAAAATCAAGTTGGGATTTCAAAGAATCTCTTTTACTTGAAACATCAAACTTCTCTTTTAAAACCAAATCGAGTAAAGAAAACAACTTATTTTTTAAATCAAAACTCTTACTTTTCAAAATCTTGTAATTTGAAAGTAAGTTTTCATAAAACATGAAAAGCTCTTCATTCAAAGCATGTGCATCCATACTATTACCATAATTATTTGAAGAGCTACCATAATCATTTAGATGAATGTCTGAAGTTATCTCGAGTCATTCCCTTGGATCATATAACACTCTAGCTCGGACTCATCTCCAATAGGCTCTCTCTCCAATTTGTTTGAAACTTGTTCCTTTAGAGAGGTCAATGTGTTCCATACTACAAATGCAGAATCACAATGAGAACCCATAGATAAATGATTTTTGCTAAGTGTTTGCCAAATGCATGCATGCTTGTGCTATAGCCTCTAAATACTTGTCATTACCAATGATCGGTCGTTGATACTGCATATTTATAATCATATTCTCATATTTATTATATAATAAACTCTGTTTTTAATCCTATTTATTGTTTAATTTATATGTTTAATTTATTGTTTAATTTATATACAGGCTCATCAAAATTCTGATTTAATTCAGAATTAATTCAAATCAAAAAACCAGGGCAGATTAAGGCAAATCAGGGCAAATCAGAGAAGATAAAACAAGTTGAACAAGCAGTTAAAACAAGATCTTCACAAATCAATTGGTTAAAGCTGAAGATTAAAGGAGGTTTCATCAAATCTAAGACCCAAAACTACAAATCTAACAAGAAATAAAATCATATCGTGAAACCAGGTTGCACCAGCCCCCGGGTGGCAACCAGGCCACACCCAGGCCACAGAAACGCAACCAAAGCCGCATTTTCGTGGCTTAATTGCTTCTATTGGGGGAGCGTTTGCTCCCCCTTATCTCCGTACGCTCTCCCCCGTTAGGTTTTGGCGCATAAATACTGTGTTTTCCGAGACCAGAGGGAGCGAGGAAGTAGAGATAGATTCGTAGGCCAGTTTTTTATTCTTTTTAGTGTATGTTTTTATTTTTATTTTATGTAATTTTTATTTCTTTATAAGCATAGGTTAGACTGAGATTCATGTAAGTAAGAGAGAGAGAGATTTATGTTGAGAGTGACACGGATGTAACCTCCTCCTTTCTTTTATCATTTCTATAAGCAATCAAAGGTAACATATTTATATTCTTCTTGTTTATATGTTCTTCTTCTTCTATCTACTTTTCCTCTTTTAGTTCTGATGAGTATCCAAGTGAATTTAGAAGCATCAGTATAACCATGTTTGTGTGAATGCCACCGATATTTCATGTGAAATATTCTTCTCCTCAAGATTTTATATCATTTCATTCTTGTGTTGGCCCAAAGGCCCATCACTCTAGTTTTAATGATGATTAACTCATTTAGTTATAATTTACTAATAATCTTGTGTTTAAATAGTTTCAGTGATTGACCAAGATATTAGCAGGTGTTTAGCTTCAACAAATGAGTTTTGGAGCTAACATGTGTTGATTCAAGAGCTCGCACATTAAGATCGCATCTAGCACTCGGTTGGAGTCAAGCTCGTTGGATCGTATTTGGATCGAGTCAGCTTGGAGACAATAAGACTTCAGTTTGTGTTTAGTTTGTGTTTAGATCTTGTGTAAACATTAGATAGTATTGATATGCTCAAGTTCACACACACAAGTTTAAAGTTTATTGGTTTCGGTTTAATCGGTTTTTGATTTCATGTCAAAAAATAGATATATCAATTACATGTATATTGGATTCTATCCATATAAAATTTGCTTCAAATTTGTTTCAATATCATGTTTTTATATTTATACAAGTTTTGGAGAAAACGGTTTTCCATTTCAAAGTTTAGTTTTTAGAAAATACGATTTTTGTTTAAAGGCCAAATTTCAATATCACAAAAATGGTTTAAATTATTTGTAATATGTGTTAAATTTTAGTTATACATATTTGTTATTCAAAGATAATACAAGAACTTATTTTTGTGTAATTTATGTGTATTTATGGGATTTATTTGATAATAAATTAATCAGGTTTTAATCCCCAAAACTTCAACCGGACCACACTGGTGGTCGACCGGACCAGTGGTTGGCGACCGGATCAGTCGACCGATGTGCACGAGGCATGCACAAAGGCCAGCCACAACGACCGATCGACCGCGTGGTCGACCGACTGAAAGCACCCAACTCTCGGGTGCTGGCCGGTCAACCGGGCGGTCGACAGATGGCTTGGCCCGGTTGACCAGGCGGTCGACTGGAGGCACAACGGTCAGAAATATGACTGGTTGTCGGTCGACCAGAAACATAAATCTGGCTTTTCTAGATTGCCAATGGCTAGTTTTAGAGTGGGTTATAAATACCCATCCATTGGGCTATTTTCATTAAGAATTTCAAGAGCAAAAAATTTTATCTTTCCTAGTGTTTTTTGCAACAAGTTTTCAAGAGTTTTTGGGCTAAAAGTTTTATCTTTATTTGTTTTAAAGGGTTGGAAAAATCAAAGAAAAAGAGAGTCTTTGGGAATTGGTTTTGATCTTGATCTATATTTCTATCTAGAGTTTTCCCAAGAGTTTTTCTTTGTGATTTGTTTTTCAAACTCTTTGTTTTTTCAAACTTGAGCTATCATATCTATCCTATCTATAAGATCTTGCTTTTATGGGAAAGAATTGTTTGTGATTTATTGAGACTACCAAGAGTTGTAACCTTCTTTGTGTTTATTGTTATCCCTCTTGTGTATAGGTGATTGTGAAGATTGTGTTTTGGGTTTGTTGTTATCCCTCTTGTGTAGAGGTGATTGTGGTGGAGTTTTGGTTTTGTGCCTTTCCCTCTAGGTATAGAGGTGATTGTTGGAGTTTTGGTTTAGTGCCTTATCCCTCTAGCGTGAGGTGATTGTTGTTTGGCTTAGTGCTCATCCCTCTAGCGTGAGGTGATTGTGCCTATCCTCTTGTGTAGACGTTGTGTTGTTGGAGAGAGAAATTGTGTACTCCTAATTTGTATTTGCCTAATTCTCAGCGGAGATTCTCTGTGTGGGAAGTCCTGTGTGGACGTATAGTGAAAATCCTTCTGTGTGAAGGTGGGGACGTGGAGTAGTGGCTCGAACCTCGAAACATATCTTGGTGTTTGCGAATTATCCACTATCTTTAAACTCTCTCTCTCTTTTATACCTTGCATTATTTCATATATTGTTCATATCATACATATATGCTTGGTATTGTTTGTGTGTGCCCATACTAGTGTTGAACCAAGAGAGCTTCATATAGCAATTCAACTCTTATTTAGAGGAATTTAAAGGAGATAGTCCAGATCCCGTCACCGAGAATTCGGCTACACTCTTTGGTTACACTTAGTGTGTTGCAATTAGTATTTTAATTCTGCATCATTTGTCATTAGATTAGCCATATACCTATTCACCCCCTCTAGGTATATTTTCAATTGGTATCAGAGCCTACGATCCTGATATTAGATTTAACCACCTAGGAGTGTGATCTTGGCTAACTAATCTAATATTATATTTGCACACATATAGTTTATACACTCATTGACTTCATGACCCCTCCCATATATGATACTTCCAACATAAGATGTTTATGTACCTTAAAACCCTATGTATGCATGTTTACCTTGCTACTACCAAGAAATTCTATCTTGAAAATAACAAGCATATAAAGGCCAATGCACAAGCCCTAGAGGCACTTAGACGTACACTTAGTAAAGATTATTTGTCTGTGGTTTCTCATTGTGATTTGCTTTTATAATGTGGAACACTTTGACCTCTCCCGCGCTATAAACGACAAAATATATGGAGAAGGAATCTAGTGAGGATGAATCCAAATAAGCTTGCTATATGGTCCAAGGGAATGACTCCCTTGAGGTAAACTCGGATACTCAAAGATAGTGATAGTCTTCAGGTGATGATTATATGGATGCTGATGCTTTGAATGAAGAACTATTTTTTTTGTGCGAAAACTTGCTTGAAAAATATCAAGTTTTGAAAAAGAAAATATTCAATTAAATAAAGAAAATAAGGATTTGTGTTCAAAACTTGACTTGGTTTTGCAAGAGAGTGATGGGATTTCAAATGAAAGGGAAACTTCACCTTGCCTTAAAGGAAAATGAATTTTTAAAGAATAAAAATGATTGTGATAATGTTGTGAAGAAAAATAAAATTCTATCTTCAAAACTTGATTTTGTTTTACAAGAGAATGAAACTTTGAAAAATAAAATTGCCTTAATTTTAAAGAACTTGGATTTAGTATCAAATGAAAATAAATCTTTGAAAAATGACTCGTCTTCTCATGTTTGTCATATTTCTAGTGCTCCATCTACTAGTGATAAACATGTTGCATGCTCTAATTCTTCTTTAATCATTGAAAAATATATTTGTGCTTTGAAGAAGAGTGTTGATTTCTTGTGCTCTACTTTGAGCCATTGTGCCATGAATCATACACGATTGGAATCCATGTTTCGCAAGAAACATGCTCCTCACATGCATGCACACCATACACGGCATACACATGCTTCTCATGTTCACACACATGATTCTATGTATGCTCATGTGTACACTTATACACATTGTGAACGTAAGGGCCACCCTGCAAAGTTTTATTATGATAGAATACATAATTCAAATTTTGTAAATAAATTTATTTGGGTTAGGAAAGGGGCTAACCCCCATGGACTCAATAAGGTATGGGTACAAAAATTTACTCCTATTTTATTTGATGTAGGTGTGGGCTCTCGCTTGACGTGAGAGTAATGGTGCCTTGAGGGTGAATGCGTTCTGAGCTATAAGGTGATAATTTTAGATGCATCACTTTCAAGGAAAGTTTAGTAGGAGGACCACCATAGTTTGAAGACGTAGAGATAAGCCCTAATGATTTTGGTAACTATCTCTAACTCTCATTTAGTGTACATACTTTCATATTATTAATTTTTAGCATGTTTTAATTTTTCATGATTATTATGTTAAATGACATGCTTATTAGACTTGTGATATACATATATAATATTTGAGATACACCTATGTTTATATGGACTTATATTTTTGTACTCTCACTTTAGTTTAGCTGTTGTGTATATCATAGCTCTAAAGCACGTGCATTTATCTTAATGATCATGTTTGTTTATGATTTTGCACTTCATGTTTTGATTACATGTTTAGATGTAGTTTTCATTAAAACGTGTGTACATACTTGTACAACTAGTGAGCCACAAATTGATTATTATATATTTGTGTTATGTTGCTCATTGTACTCATTAGATGTACTAGTATAGCCTAGTTTTGATGATTCTTGTATTTCAACTTATATTCCCTATTTTGTACATATTTTTCATGATAATGTGTTTAGATTCATGTATATGTTAATTTTGTTTAAAACTTTAGATATACATGTATACCCTTGAGTCACTTGCTTTTCATGCAAATTTTTATTATGGACTCATTTGTGTTTGGGATATGTATGTATCCTTCTAGTTTAGACAAAACATACATATACCTTGAAGTTTGTATTAGTTTGATAAAAATTAATTTTTCATATTTTTTATGTTTTATTCCTTATTGAAGGACTCCGTACTAGTTTACAAGATTATCGTAAAACTAGTTGTGTTATTCTTCATTTTGATAGATTTTTCAAATATGTTAAAATTATTTTCAAATCCTATTTTTGAAAACCCCTACCTTCAAGGGCGGTAGTTGGGCGACCATGCCTTGTATTCTTAAATTGAATATCCTTTTAACATATGCATGAATAGGGTGGTAGGTATGAGTTATACACTTGATCCTCATTATTTTTCAATTGGTATCACAATTGATATTTTTATGTTTGTATACTCATATTTGTGTTTTTTATATATGTATGCTTCAAACTTCAATTAGTATCAATTTCAATTGGTATATTCATTTTCATACATATATATATGACGTGATTATGCTTACAATATCTTTACATCTTAAAAAACAAATTATGTTTATGCTAACTTGATTTAGTCTTTAATGTCAATTATTTTTCAATTGGTATCTTATACGAGCTTATGCATCATTTTTATTAGTATTTCATACAAGGAGAGAAATATTTGTGTTTAACTTTCAATCGTTTTATTTACTATTAGTATCTTACTCCCATTTTTATGATGAAAAATACTTTGTTTTGGTAAATGCTAACATTTCAATATTGGTACCAATAATCTTAAATTAGTATTATTCTCAATTTGGTATCCTTATTACAAAATGAGTTGTGTTTACCCAAAAATTTAGTTTTTACTTTCAATTGACATCAAAATTTACAATATATATTTCAATTGGTATAAAAAAATATACAATGTTTCATTTGCTATTGGTATCAAAAATTTACAAGATATTTTCAATTGGTATCATAAATTTGTTTCAAAGAAGTTTCATAATGCATTGGTATGTATTGCTTATATGCAAGGGGAGCTTAACATCTCCTCTATATATAGATTCATGTTGAGTGTATCTCACATTGAGGAGCTTAATCTTTCTTCTTTATGTGATATACTTGTGTAGGGGGAGCTTTACCTCTCCACTTATACAATGTATATTATGCTTTATGTGGTTTGGGTCTAGTCATCTTTTTTCATATAAATGCATATATGCAGGGGAGTTAACTTTACGTCTCTCCTCTTCATGAATGCATATCGCATATCTATCCTTATTGTTTGATTTGTTTTCGCCCCTTTGTTGATGAATTGATAAAAAAGAGGAGAAGTATTTGATGAGTTTATATATGCATGTTTATTTCATTTCCTTGTTTATGCAAAAAGGGAAAGTTTATATATGCATGTTTATTTTATTTCCTTGTTTATGCAAAAAGGGAAAAGAATTTTGTGAGTTTATGCATGTTTATTTCCATTTATGCATATGTGTGTCGTTTGGTTTATGAGCATTCATTGAATATCTTTATTATTTATTGCTATGCATGAGTTAAGGGGAAGCTTCTATGAAGCTTATCTTTAATCCATGCATATATAACTCCATGAGTTTTGTCATCATCAAAAAGGGGGAGATTGCTGGCCCAAAGGCCCATCACTCTAGTTTTGATGATGATTAACTCATGTAGTTATAGTTTACTAATAATTTTGTGTTTAAATAATTTCAGTGTGACCAAGTATTAGTAGGTGTTTAGCTTCAACAAAGAAGTTTTAAAGCTAACACGTGTTGATTCAAGAGCTCGCACGTCAAGATCGCATCTAGCACTCGGTTGGAGTCAAGCCCGGTGGATCGTGTTTGGATCGAGTCGGCTTGGAGACAAGAAGACTTCGGTTTATGTTTAGTTTATGTTTAGATCTTGTGTAAAGATTAGATTATATTGATATGCTCAAGTTCACACACACACACATACATAAGTTCAAAGTTTATTGTTTCGGTTTAACCGGCTTTGGATTTCATGTCAAAAACATAGATATATTAATTACATGTATATTGGATTCTATCTATATACAATATGCTTCAAACTTGTGTCAATATCATGTTTTTATATTTATACAAGTTTTAGAGAAAATGGTTTTCCATTTAAAAGTGTGGTTTTTGGAAAATACTGTTTTTGTTTAAAGGCCAAATTTCAATATCACAAAAATGGTTCAAATTATTTGTAATATGTGTTGAATTTTTATTCAAAGATATTACAAGAACTTATTTTTGTGAAATTTATGTGTATTTATGGGATTTATTTGATAATAAATTAACCAAGTTTTTAATCCCTAAAACTTTAGCCAGACCACACTAGCGGTCGATTGGACGATCGACCGGACCAGTGATCGGTTGATCGGATCGGTCGACCGATGTGCACGAGACGTGCACAAAGGCTAGCCACAACGGCCGACCGACCATGCGGTCGACCGACTGAAAGCACCCAACTCTCGAGTGCTGGCCAGTCGACCGATGGCTTGGCCCGGTCAACCGGACGGTCGACCGAAGGTACAATGGTCAGAAATATGACCGTTGGCCGGTCGACCGGCCGGTCGACTGGAAGGGCAAATCTGGCTTTTTCAGATTGCCAATGGCTAGTTTTTGGAGTGGGTTATAAATACCCTTCCATTAGGCTGTTTTCATTAAGAATTTCAAGTGCAAAAATTTTTATCTTTCCTAGCATTTTAGTAACAAGTTTTCAAGAGTTTTTGAGCTAAAAGTTTTATCTTTATTTGCTTTAAAAGGTTGGAAAAATCAAAGAAAAAGAGAGTCTTTAGGAATTGGTTTTGAGCTTCATTTATATTTCTATCTAGAGTTTTCCCAAGAGCTTTTCTTGTGATTTGTTTTTCAAACTCTTTGTTTTCTCACACTGGAGCTACCATATCTATCCTATCTATAGGATTTTATTTTTATGGAAAAGAATTGGTTTGTGGTTTATTGAGACCACCAAAGTTGTAACCTTCTATGTGTTTGTTGTTATCCTTCTTGTGCAGAGGTGATTGCAGAGGTTGTTTTTGGATTTGTTGTTATCCCTCTTGTATAGAGGTGATTGTGGTGGAGTTTTGGCTTTGTGCCTTTCCCTCTAAGTGTAGAGGTGATTGTTAGAGTTTTGGCTTAGTATCTTATCCCTCTAATGTGAGGTGATCGTTGTTTGGCTTAGTGCCCATCCCTCTAAGTGTAGAGGTGATTGTTATTGTGCCTAGCCTCTTGTGTAGAGGTTGTATTGTTAGAGAGAGGAGTTGTATACTCCTAATTTGTATTTGCCAAATCCTCAATGAAGGTTCTCTATGTGGGAAGTCCTATATGGACGTATAGTGGAAATCTTTTTGTGTGAAGGCGGGGATGTAGAGCAGCGGTTTGAATCTCGAAACATATCTCGGTGTCTACGATTGATCCACTATCTCTAAACTCTCTCTCTTTTATACCTTGCATTATTTCATATTGTTCATATCATACATATATGCTTGGTATTGTTTGTGTGTGCCCATACTAGTGTTGAACCAAGAGAGCTTCATATAGCACCTCAACTCTTATTTAGAGAAATTTAGAGGAGATAGTCTAGAGCCCGTCATCGGGAATTCGGCTACACTCTTTGGTTACACTTAGTATGTTGCAATTAGTTTTTTAATTCCGCATCATTTGTCATTAGATTAGCCATACACCTATTCACCCCCCTCTAGGTGTATTTTCATCTTGTTCATCTTGATGATGTAATACGAATGGGGACTGATCTCGATCTTATGGGTTATGCATTGATCACCTCCGAAGAAAGGTAAAACATGTAAGGATTCCAGGTAAGACATCAACAGAAAAAAGGTAAGTATTTCTTTTAGGTTTAACTTTCTTTCTTTTAATTTTTAGTTTAGATCACCAACACTACAATCTCCCAACTCTTTTATTCACTCTTTTTATTTCCTTTTTAACTTAGTTTTCTATTTTCCAAATTCATAATCTCTTTCTATCTACCACTTTCACAATCTAACATAACTTATTTTTTTCTTTTCAAGAACTAAAAGAAGAACTTTAACCATTCTTTGTAACTTACAAAGAAACGAACTTACTTAAAATCTTCCATCGCTAGTCCCTCCTTGAGGATCACGACCCGCATAGCCACCTGCTATAGCGGTAATATTGAGTACTTGCACATTCTATTTTTAAGTCCTGAAATTCTGAATTTTCTGTGTGTAGGTTCTAACCAATCAAATTTTGGCACCGTTGCTGGGGTGGGACGGCAAGTAATTCTCTTTTTAAATTTATATTTTTGGTTAACTTTCTTCTTTGTTTTTGTTCTTGGTGTGCAGTGATAGATATCAAGAAAATTTTTGCTGTATTGGACATATAAATGGCCCTGGACTCTACTCAAAAAAGTAGAGCCCAAAAGCCCTCAGATTTGCTACATTCCAGTGGCAATCTAAATGAACCACTAACCTGTATTTCTGCAGGTTGGCTGTTGCAAAGTTAAATTTCTGCAGCTATTTATTTTCTTACTTAACTCACTGTACATACTTTCTAACCTCAACAGTAAAATGATGTTTGTTAAATGCTAAAAATAGTTTAGACTTTGCATTTAGATACGTGTCTAATTCGTTTACATTTTACATTACTGTTGAAGAGTGTCAGAGCAAAGGTACATGTGCATAGCATGTAATATAGGAACACTTTTGAATTGTTTACATTACTTAAGTATTGCTTTTCATGTAAACATTACACTAAATTAATTTCAGGGCTTGTTCTATAAACAAGATAACGTGGGGAAGTCATTACCCTCCCTTAGTCCACAAACAATCTCCTCACTCACTAACCCAAACCTAATTAAAACTAAGTAGACGTTGGCCCAAGGGACATCTCAGACTCATATAGGAGACTGGCCTAAGGGGAAAGTTGATTTTAATTTGACTCTTACCAAATCGGTGTCTAAGGTTGGGGATTGAGGGACGAAACCCCAAAGGTTGGTGGTTTGGTATAATTAGGCCCGTTGCTTAGGCACGGATACCTCCAACTGATCTTGTCCCTACCTGGCCGATTAATTTATGGTCAGATTCGGCAATATACCCCCTGTGGACAGTCTAACTAGTTAGGAGTCGTCTAGGTCTAAGTTTACCCTAACTTAGGTTAGATTTTTTTCTTTTTGTTTATTTATTTGTTTGTTTTTCTTTATTTGATTTTGACATTTCTTGTGTGATATGGCTTATAATAACAATTTTTCCAACTTTAATGATAATCCATGTTACACCCCGACCTCTTTTTTGAATGTTACCAACCCGCCATATCATAAATCAACCTAGTGTGCCAGATTGATCTTATCCGAATCAATACATGCCCCGTCCCAATACTATGAACAAGACTGGAATAATCATCATGAATCTTCACAGAGTCAATGGGGATATAACTCTTCCGAGTCATATTGTCAACCTCCTTACCAACATCTAGCTTCATATACTCTTTCTCCTAAACAACCATTAGAAGAATCAATTGAGTGGGAAAAGAGAATGGAAGCCTTAGAAGAGCTTGAACGACGAATTAAAATTTTTTAAAACTTAAAATCCCTTCAAAATTTTCAAATCACAAATCCTTACTCTAAGTTTCAAGAAGAACATGACTTAGAAAAAAGTATGGAATTCATGATTTAATTCCAAAGTGATCCACTCGAGATGATAGAACAAGACTTAATAGATTGAAAAACATGCGTAGGAATAAAGAAACTCTCCCTACCTATTCTTTGACTATTCCCGACACTTCTAGCCATATTGATGAAAACCATGAATCATGGTATCTTGAAGACTTTGACAAAGATTTAATTTCACCACAAAACCTTGAACTTGACCAATATCAACCCATTGACAAAGTTTTCATTTCAATGATATTGAACCTGATTATGAAACCCGATCCCCAATTTTGTGATTCAGTTTTCGTCTTCGAATCTGTGTTAACTCCGGTATTCTTACCCAATTTGGACCAATTTTTCGAGCCAACATTTATTCTTGTACCCATAGATTTAGAAATGGAATTACAAATTTTGGATAGTCACGTTCCTTTGATGGAAAAGAATGTGAATTTTAATTGTTGGACTTGGACTCAACTCTAGAAACAAAACTAACTCTCGAACCCAAAGTTAATTTTCCCTAATTAGTATTGGTTCCTGAACCTATCATTCTTGAGCCCAAGTCAACCATTTCACCAAGTCACATTCTTTTGTTGGACATAGGTATAGACCGTGATGATTTTCCAAACTTGTCATATAAAGGTAATAAATTTCATGATAGGATCTTTCATAATCCTATTCATATTGGGGAATGTAAATATGTAAATAGAAAAGAGGTCAATAAAGGTAGATTCCATGAACCACTACATTATCTTGATTGGGTAGCAACGCTTGATCCAATCAGACCACCACCGGAACAACCATCATAAGATAATATTTTCCTTCCCTTTCTTCTTTTTCATGCATCTATGCATTAATTCATACATTGAGGATAATGCATGAGATAGGTGTGGGGGAGGGTTTTAAAATAACTTAGGTTTTCCTTTTATTATTTAAAAAAATTATTAATATTTTCTTTACTTTTAAAAACTTTTTGAAAATAAAATTTTTTTAACATATTCTTTGTAAGAAATTAAGTCATTTTAAAGAATAAGAGAATCATAATTAGGATTTCTACTTGGTCAAAATAAGATTATTTGTTTGATTTCCAAGGTTAGGAAGAAAATTTGAAAAAGTAGTTTGTTTAGATTTTTACCTTGATGATATATGCATGCTTTATACACTTACACACTTAGGATTCAAAAACAAAGATTCTTATGCCTTATTAAAAAGAAAAAAGAAAAAAGAATATATATATAAAACCTCTGATTAACCCGGGTATTTGTGCCTCATAAAACATAAAGTATTCACGCCTAAAAGCGGTTCATATAATAAAATCCTTAGTTTTGTGGCCTTGTTTGCTCGAGTTCTTAAGTCTTGGGGCGTTTTCTCACCCGGTGCCCTAAGACTATTCGGTCTGGGAGTCACCGATTAAAGGCTCGTTACATGGGCAGATTAGAAAGCCTAATGAAACTAAAAAATATTACCACTAAAAATAAATAAATAAATAAATAAGGCATAAGAGTTAGAGTTAAAGAACTTTTAGTTAAAATTTCACGGTCACGAAGGTGCATATGACTTAGGGTAAAGTAATAAACTAAATGAGAAGTACAATTTGACTCTATACTTTAATTGATAAAAAATTTTCCAATAGAGACTAAATTTAGGAATGAAAAATTTAATTTTCATATAACTTATAGATTACTTGAACTCTTAAAATAATACTTCAAATATTTTCCTCTTTCAAAATGCTTTTCGAAAATACTAACTCTTTATTTCTCTTTCTTTATGGATTTTGTGAGTGTAATCCATTGAAGAAACCCTCACGAGACAAAACTCATCCTCTAGGGAGAACATAGAGGTTTAACGGCTTGTTCCAAATGCTCAGTGCAATCGCGTGACCTACGAAAGTGGTCTAATAATCTTTGATTTAGTTTTGTTGTTTTGCTCGAGGACGAGCAAAAGATAGGTATCGGGGTGTGATCGGTCGCTGGTACTGCATATTTATTATCACGTTCTCATATTTATTATATAATAAACACTATTTTTAATCATATTTATTGTCTAATTTATAGGCAGACCCATTACTAAAGGAAAGAGAAGAAAAACGAGCCCAAAAGCTCATCAAAATTTTGATTTAATTTAGAATTAATTCAAACAAAGATCAGGACAGATTAGAGCAAATCAGAGAAGATAAAACTAGTTGAATAAGCAGTTAAAATAAGATCTTCACAAATCAATTAGTTAAAAGCGAAAATCAAATGAGATTTCGCCAAATCTAAGACCCAAACCTGCAAATCCAGCAAGAGATAAAATCATATCGTGAAACCAGGGAGCACCACCCCCGGGTGTGGCCACCTAGCCACACCCAGGCGGCAAAAAAACGTGGCTAAGCTGCATTTTCGTGACTTAGTTGCTTCTGTTGGGGAGAGTTTGCTCCCCCTATCTTCGTACGCTCTCCTCCGTTGGGTTTTTGCCTATAAATACTCGGTTCAGAGACCACAGGGAGCGAGGAAGCAGATATAGATTCATAGGCCAGGTTTTCATTCTTTTTAGTGTAGGTTTTTATTTTCATTTTATGTAATTTTTATTTCTTTGTAAGCATAGATTAGACTGAGATTCATGTAAGTAAGAGGGATTTATGTTGAGAGTGACACCGATGTAACCTCCTCCTTTCTTTCTTCATTTCTACAAGCAATCAAAGATAACATATGAAAATACACCTAGAGAGGGGTGAATAGGCGTATTAGCTAATCTAATGATAAATGATGTGGAATTAAAAAATAATGCAACACACTATGTGTAACCCAAGAGTGTAACCGAATTCCCTGTGAAGGGCTCTGGACTATCTTCTCGAGATTCCTCTGACTTAAGAGTTGAGGTGCTATAAGAAGCTCTCTTGCTTCAACACAAGTATGAGCACACAAACTTGGTTCAACACAAGTATAGGCACACAAACATTACCGAGCATGTAAATGATATGAACAATATAAAGTAATGCAAGATATAAGAAAGATAGAGTTTAGAGATAGTGGATCAAATGCAAACACCAAGATATGTTTCGAGGTTTGAGCCACTGTTGTACATTCCTGCCTTCACACAGAAGGATTTTCACTACGTCCACACAGGACCTCCCACAAAGGGAACCTCCATCGAGGAATTTGAAATTACAAAGTTAGGAGTACACAACTCCTCTCTCCAACACAACCACCTCTACACAAGAAGCAAGGCATAAAGCCAAAATAACAATCACCTCTATACAAGAGGGATAAAGGCACAAAGTCAAACTCCACCACAATCACCTCTACACAAGAGGGACAAGGCACAAAGCCAAAGCAAAGGAAAGATTACAACTCTTGGCGATCACAATTGGCCACAAATAATTTTTCCCACAAAAATAAGATCCTATGGATAGGATAGATATGATAGCTCAAGTGTGAGAAAATAAGGTGTTTGTAAATCAAAATCACAAAGAAAAATACTTGAGAAAAATACTAGATAGAGATAGGAATAAAGATCCAAAAATCAATTTCCCAAAGACTCTATTTTTCTTTGATTTTTCCAATCCTTGAAAACAAAATAAAAATAAATCTTGTGCACAAAAACTCCTCTAAACCTTGCTGCAAAATACTGAAAATACTGAAATGAAAGCTTTCTCAAAATCTTATAGAAAACAGCCCCCAAACCCCTTTATATAGGGTTGAAAAAAATATAGTTGTTGGCAGTCTGAAAGGTCAGAAATAACCTTCTAGATGACTGGCCGGTCGACCAGCCAACGGTCGAATTTTTGACCGTTAGCCACTGTCGGTCGACCGCCTGGTCGATCGTCTAAAAGGCACACAGCCTGTCGGTCGACAGGCACTACCTGAGACATGGGCAGTTACAGTCGGTCGATCGCCCGGTCGACCGGCCTTGTAGGTTGGCCATGTGCATGTCCTCGTGCACATCGGTTGACCGGTCCGGTCGAACGACCACTGGTCTGGTCGACCTTCCGGTGAACCGCCAGCAGTTCTGGCAGATTTTAGGTTAGAAAACTTAGTTAAATTAATTCTAATAAAATCCCATAAATACTCATAAATTTCATAAAACTAAGTTCTTGTTAGATATTTTAAGAACAAATATGTGTGACCAAAAATCAACACATATTACAATCTATTTAACTATTTTTGTGATAGAAAATATTTGGCCTAAAACAAAAGTCGTATTTTTCGAAAATCAAATTTTGAAATGGAAATCCAATTTTCCCCAAACTTGTATAAATATAAAAACATGACATCGAAACACATTTGAAGCATATTATGTATGGATAGAATCCAATACACACGTAAAGTATAAATCTATGTTTTTGACATAAAATCCAAAATAGGTTTTGTTAAATGCAAAACTCTAAAACACATGAATAGGATCATCAAAATACATTTTTCTAAATATATGAAGCATATATATATAGATGAAATCTAATATACATTAAATCATGTAAACTTGTTTTAATTATATCTATTTATGAAAACCATATATATGTTTATTCGAAATCTAAAAACCGATAAACGAAAATCTAACATATTGAACTTGTGTGTGTGTGTGAACTTGAGCATATCAACACTAGTCTATCTTTACATAAGATCTAAACACAAATTTAAACTAGACAAACCGATGTCTTCTTATAGAACTCCTTCTCCAAGCCGACTCGATCCAAACGTGATCCAAAGAGCTTGACTCCGTCCGAGTACTAGATGCGATTTTGACGCACGAGCTTATGAATTTACATGTGTTAGCTCCAAAACTCTTTTTTTAAACCTATCTTGATCAATAACTGAAACTATATAAACATAAGATCATTAGTACTATAACTACATGAGTTAATTATCATTAAAACTAGAGTGATGGGCTTTTGGGCCAACAATCTCCCCTTTTATGATGATGACAAAACTCATGGAGTTATATATGCATGGATTAATGATAAGCTTCATAGAAGCTCCCCCTTAACTCATGCATAATAATAAACATAAATATATTCAATGAAATGCATAAAGTAAACACAACATATATGCATAAATACCAAATATTATGCATGCATATATAAACTCACTAAATTCTTCTCCCCTTTTTGTCAATTCATCAACAAAGGGATGAGGACAATCAAACAATAAAGATGTACATGTGATATACATTTATGAAGAGGAGATGCATAAACTTAGCTCCCCTGCATACATGCATTATATGGAGAAGGGATGACTAGACTCTAACCTACATAAAATATAATATACAATGTACAAAAGGAGATCTTAAGCTCCCCCTACACACGTGTACCACATAAAGAGAGAGGTCAAACTCTACTATATGTGTAAATCTATATATAGAGGAGATGTTAAGCTCCCCTTACATATAGGCAAAACATATCAATAAATTTTAAGAAAATTTTGAAATTACTTTTAAAACAAAATTTTTGAAATTTCTTGAAGTCAACAAAATGAATTATGATACCTATGAAATCAAATTGTAGTTGACAAAATAAAAATTGGTACCACTTGAAAAAAAACTTTAAGATACCAATAGTAGATTTTGATACCAATTGAAGGTGAAACATGAAGTATATTTTGATATCTATGGTATTTATTTGGTATCAAAAAGAAATACCAATTGAAAATAATGCATAAACTTATTAAGATACTAATTAACATTTAACAATTAAGTCAAGCTTAGCATAAATTTAATTTATGCTTTTAAACATGTAAAGATATTGTAAAACAAACACAATCAAATCATATATATATGTATGAAAATAAAAATACCAATTGAAATTGATATTAATTGAAATTTGAAGCATACGTATATAGGAAAACATATATGAGTATACAAGAATAGAATTTCATGAAGATCAAGTGTATAACTTATACCTACCACCCTATTCATGCACAAGTTTAAAAAATGTTCAATAAGGGTATACAAGGCATGGTCGCCTATCCAACCGCCCTTTGATGGTACGGTTTTCAAAAATCAAATTTGCAAATATTTTAACATAGTTTAAAAACTCAACCAATTGAAGAATCAAGAAAATAGTTTAAATTAATATTTGAAAAATTAGTTAAACATCCTTCAATACATGAAACCAAATCATATATCCATGAAAACATGAAAATCACATAATCATCAACACTCAAACAGCAATAAAGCACATATATGCTCATGAAAAAAATCATGAGTAAACACCAAACATAGAGTGTAAGAATTATGCAATCAACAAAATCATGAAAATAATGCATTAAAGCTCATATGAATTTTCTTTTATCAAAAGTAAGAAATCATCAAAACTAAATATGCTTCAAGGTATATGTATGATTTTTTAAAACTAAAAGTATATATACATATCCCAAATATAAATGAGTCAAAAAATATTTTGCATGAAAAGAAAGTGACTCTAGGATAGACATGTATATCTAATAGGTTTAGACATAATTAACATATACCTGAATATAAATACATTTTTATGAAAACATATACAAAAATAGGGAAACAAGTATAAATGAAAGAATCATCAAAATAAGGTTATACATGTACATGTGATGAGTACAAATGAGTAATGAAAAACAAACACATAATAACCAAGTATAGCTCACTACTTGTACAAATATAAACACAAGTTTTAATGAAAGTTCCATCTAAACATGTAATCAAAACATGAAGTGCAAAAACATGATCATTATGGTAAATGCACGTGCTTTAGAGTAAGTATATACACAATAGTTAGATTATAGTGAGAACATATAAATAAAAATTTATATAAACATGGGTGTATCTCAAATACTACATATGTATATCACAAGTCTAATAAATATTACATTTAAACATAATGACCATAGAAAAACACGAAAAATAATACATGCTATAAACATTCATATAAAAGCATGTAAATAAGATAAGGAGTTAGAGATAGTTACCAAAACCAATAAGGTTAATCTCTAGGTCTTCAAACTATGGTGGTTCTCCCACGAAACATTCTTGAAGGTGATGCATCTAATGTAGTGTCCATCAAGCTCAAACGCATCCGCCATCAAGGCACCAATATCCTCACATCAAGTGAGAGCTCACACCAACATCAAATATAATAGGGGTAGATTTTGGTACCCATATCCTTTTGGGTCCATGGGGGTTAGCGTCTTTCCTAACCCAAACAAATTTATTTGTAAAATTTGAATTATTTACTCTATCATAACAAAACTGTGCAAGGTGGCATGTACATCCACAATGTGTACAAGTGTACACATAAGCATACATAGTATCATTGTGTGAACATGAGAAGCATGTGTATGCCGTGAATGGTGTGCATGCATATATGAAACTTGTTTCTTTCGAAAAATAGATTCTAATTTCTTGTGATTTATAGCACATTGGCTCAAAGTGAAGCCCAAACAATCTACACTCTTCTTCAAAGCACATATATCATTTTTTATAATTGAAGAAGATGTGGAGCAAGCATCATGTTTATCAATAGAAGAAGAGGCAATAGGAATATGATAAACATGAGCATCAAAATTATTTTTCAAAGAAGTGTTTTCTTTTGAAACAAATTCCAATTCTTTTGAAATCAAAGCAATTTTATTTTTCAAAAATTATTCTCTTTTAAAACAATTTCAAGTTTTGAAGACAAAACCTTATTTTTCTTCAAAACATCGTCACAATTATTTTTATTTTTCAAAATTTTATTTTCCTTTAAGGCAAGGACAAGTTGGGATTTCAATGAGTCCCTTTCACTTAAATCTCAACCCTCTCTTGCAAAGCCATATTAAGTTTTGAAAATAAATCCTTATTTTCTTCTTTTAATTTAAAGCTTTTCTTTTTTAAAACTTTATACTTTAAAAGCAAGTCTTCACACAATATAGATAGTTCTTCATTTAATGCATGTGCATCCATGTTATCATCACAAGAAGAACTAGCACTATCATCTAGTTGAGTGTCCGAGTTTACCTCAAGGGAGTCATTTTCTTGGACCATGAAACAAGTTTGGTCGGACTCATCTTCACTAGATTTTTTTTCTCCATATAGTTTGTCATTTCTAACTTGGGAGAGGTCATTGTATTCCATACTGAAAATGTGGAATCATAATGAGAAACCATAGATAAATATTCTTTGCTAAGTGAATGCTTTAGTGCATCTAGAGCTTGTGCAGTAGCCTCAATGTACTTATCATTATCAAATATGTTTTCTTGATAGTGGCAAGATAGACATGCAAACCTAGGGCTTTTAAATAAGCACTCATTCTAAATTTTCATCTATTGATGTTAGAAACATCAAACATGGGAGGGGCAAGGTGATCCATGAGTGTATAAATAATATGTGTGCGAATGCAAATCTAGATTAGCAATCCAAGATCTCACTCCAGGTGGCTAAACCTAATATCCGGAGCGTAGGCTCTGATATCAATTGAAAATAGACCTAGAGGGGGGTGAATAGGTGTATTAGCTAATCTAATGACAAATGATGCAGAATTAAAAACTAATGCATCACACTATGTGTAACCAAAGAGTGTAACTAAATCCTCCATGAAGGACTCTGGACTATCTCCTAGAGATTCCTCTAAATTAAGAGTTAAGGTGTATATGAAGCTCTCTTGGTCAACAAAAGTATGGGCACACAAACAATACAAAGCATGAAAATAATATGAACAATATAAAGTAATGCAAGATAAAAGAGAGATAGAGTTTAGAGATAGTGGATCAAACGCAAATACAAGATATGTTTCGAGGTTTGAGCCACTGCTGTACATTCCTGCCTTCACACAGAAGGATTTTCACTACGTCCACACAGGACCTCCCACAAAGGGAACCTCCATCGAGGAATTTGAAATTACAAAGTTAGGAGTACACAACTTCTCTCTCCAACACAACCACCTCTACACAAGAGGCAAGGTACAAAGCTAAAATAACAATCACCTCTACACAAGAGGGATAAAGGCATAAAGCCAAACTCTACCACAATCACCTCTACACAAGAGAGACAAGGCACAAAGCCAAAACAAAGGCAAGGTTACAACTCTTGGTGATCACAATAGACCACAAATAATTTTTCCCACAAAAATAAGATCTAATAAATAGGATAGATATGATAGCTCAAGTGTGAGAAACAAGGTGTTTGAAAATCAAAATCACAAAGAAAAATACTTGAGAAAAATACTAGATAGAGATAAGAATAAAGATCCAAAAACCAATTTCCTAAAGACTCTATTTTTCTTTGATTTTTTCAACCATTGAAAACAAAATAAAAATAAATCTTTTTGGCACGAAAACTCCTCCAAAACTTGCTGCAAAACATTGATAATACTGGAATGAAAGCTCTCTCAAAATCCTGTAGAAAACAGCCCCCAAAACCCCTTTATATAGGGTTGGAAAAAATATAGTAGTTGGCAGTCTGAAAGGTCAGAAATGACCTTCCGGTCGACCGGCCAACGGTCGAATTTTTGACCGTTAGGCACTACCGGTCGACCGCCCGATCGACCGTCCACAAGGCACACTGGTTGTCGGTTAACCGCCCGGTCGACCGGCACTACCCGAGACATGGGCAGTTATCGTCGGTCGACTGCCCGGTCGACCAGCCTTGTAGGCTGGCCATGTGCACATCCTCGTGCACATGGGTCGACCGGTCGGGTCGACCGCCCACTGGTCCGGTCGACCTTCTGGTCGACCGCTAGCAGTTCTCGCAGATTTTAGGTTAGAAAATTTAGTTATTTTAATTTCAATAAAATACCATAAATACTCTTAAATTCTACAAAATAAGTTCTTGTTAGATATTTGAAGAACAAATATGTGAGACCAAAAATTAAAACATATTACAAAATATTTTTGTGATATAAAATATTTGGCCTAAAACAAAAAACGTATTTTTTGAAAACCAAATTTTGAAATGAAAATACAATTTTTCCCAAACTTGTATAAATACAGTAATATGATATTGAAACACATTTGAAGCATATTGTGTATGGATACAATCCAATATACATGTAAAGTATATATCATGTTTTTGACATAAAATCCAAAATAGGTTTTGTTAAATACAAAACTCTTAAACACATGAATAGGATCATCAAAATAAGTTTTTCTAAATATATGAAGCATATATGTATATAGATGAAATCTAATTTACATTAAACCATTTAAACTTGTTTTGATTCTATCTATTCATGAAAACCATATATATGTATATTCAAATTTTAAAACTGATTAACAAGAACCAAACATATTGAACCTCTGTGTGTGTGTGAACTTGAGCATATCAACACTAGTCTATCTTTACACAAGATCTAAACACAAACTTAAACTAGACAAACCGAAGTCTTCTATTAGAACTCCTTCTCCAAGCCAACTCCATCCGAGTGCTAGATGCGATCTTGACGCGCGAGCTCTTGAATCTACATGTGTTAGCTCCCAAACTCTTTTGTTGAAGTTAAGTACCTACTAAGATCTTGATCAATAACTGAAGCTATATAAACATAAGATCATTAGTACTATAACTACATGAGTTAATCATCATCAAAAATAGAGTGATGGGCTTTTAAGCCAACAACATATTTATGCTCTTCTTTCTTTATATGTTCTTCTTCTTCTTTCTACTTTTCCTCTTTTGGTTCTGATGAGTATCCAAGTGAATCTAGAAGCATTAATATAGCCATGTTTGTGTGAGTGCCACCGATATTTCATGATGATGTTCTCCTCATCAAGATTTTGTATCATTTCTTTCTTGTTCGTCTTGATGATATAATACGAATGAAGACTGAGCTCGATCTTATGGGTTATGCGTTGATCACCTCCGAAGAAAGGAAAAACATGCAAGGATTCCAGGTAAGTCATCAACTGGAAAAAGGTAAGTATTTCTTTTAGGTTTAACTTTCTTTCTTTTAATTTTTAGTTTAGATCATCAACAGTACAATCTCCTAACTATTTTATTCACTCTTTTCATTTCTTTTTTTAAGTTAGTTTTCTATTTTTCAAATTCATCATCTCTTTCTATCTACCACTTTCAGAATCTAACATAACTTATTTTTTCCTTTTCAAGAACTAAAAGAACTTTAACCATTTTTTATAACTAAAAACAAAACGAACTTACTTAAAAGCTTCCATCGCTAGTCCCTCCTTGAGGATCACGACCCACATAGCCACCTGTTATAGCGGTAG
Source organism: Agave tequilana (assembly GCA_038442645.1). NCBI lineage: Eukaryota > Viridiplantae > Streptophyta > Magnoliopsida > Asparagales > Asparagaceae > Agave > Agave tequilana. The sequence continues at coordinate 76,548 of JAVJIF010004186.1, forward strand.
TATTGAGTACTTGCACATTCTATTTTTAAGTTCTGAAATTCTGTATTTTCTGTGTGCGGGTTCTAACTTAATAAACCAACATAAAATTTCTTGGTAGTGACAAGATAAACATACAGTCTTAGGGCTTTAAGATAAGCACTCACCTTAAACTTTCACATGTCAGTGTTGGAAACATTAAATATGGGTGGTGCAAGATAATCCACTAGCGCAAAGAAATAAGTGTTCAAAGCAAATAACTAGATTAGCAATAAAAGATCACACTTATATGTGGTTAAACCGAATATCAGGAGCGTATGCTCTGATACCAATTGAAAATACACTTAGAGGGATGTAAATATGTGTAGTGCTAATCTAGTGACAAATAATACGGAATTATAAACTAAATGCTAATACACAATGTATAACCAAGAGTGAACTCGAATTCCCCGTGAAGGTCTTTAGAACTTCTCCTCACGATTCCTCTAAATAAAGAGTTGAGGTGCTTCAATAGCTCTCTTGATTGAATACTAGTATGAGCACACAAATAATATCAAGCATGTATAGATGTGATCAATATTAGCAATGCAAGATATAAAGAGTAGAGAGTTGGGAGAGAAAGATCCAAACGCAAAAACCAAGATATGTTTTGAGGCTCGAGTCACCACTCTATGTCCCAGCCTTCACACAGAAGGATTTTCACTATCCACAATAGGATCTTCTATAAAGGAACCTCCACTGAGGAATTATAATGTCTACAAACAAAGAGTATACAACTCCAACTCTCACACCTTTACACAAGAGGGTAGGCACAAAGTCAAGCACAAAATAAAGAGAAAATTATAACTTGATGATCACTTAGATCACAAACAAGACTTGGTGATTTCAAAACACCACAAATAAAACACTTCTCACAAACAAGATCCTAGAGGATAGATTTTGAATGAATAGCTCAAGTATGTGAGTAAACAAAGTTTTTGAAAGAGAAATACAAAAAACACTTGAGAAAAACTTCTTGATAGATAAAGAAATAGAAGAACAAAACTTGAATTTTCAAAGCTTGTTTTTCTTTGATTTTCCAAAACTTTGAAACAAATAAAGATATTTGATTTGAAGCTCAAAAACTTATTTAAAATTTTATAATAGAAACTCAGTAGAAGATAAGAATTTTAGCTCTCAAAAATCATACCAAAACCTGGCCAAAATAGCCCTTATATAAGGCCCAGAAAATTATAGCCGTTGGGCTCAGAACAGATCAGAAATGACCTGTCAGTCGATCGCACGGACGACTGGCCAACGGTCAATTTTTTGACCGCTAGGGTTGCCAGTCGACTGCCCTCAAAGCACATAGAGTTTTACTCTTTCTCGGTCGACCGGTCAGTCAATCACCCTTTGGGTCGTGCATATGTGCACGTCAGTCGATCGGTCGATCGTCCGAGTTAGCCTGCGGTCAACCGGTCTGTCGACCGTGAGCAGCCTAAAAACAAAATAAATAGGATTTAAAACCAACTTGTTAAATTCATAAAAATTCAATTAAACCCAATAAATTCCACAAAAATAATTTCATGAAAATTAATTGAATTACAAATATGTGTGATCAAAAATCAACACATATTCAAACATGTGAACTATTTTTGAGACATAGAAATTTAGGCATAAACCAAAAATCATATTTTCCAAAAATTAAACTTTGAAATGAAAATCCGATTTCTCTAAAACTTGTATAAGTACAAAAATAAGATATTGAAACACATTTGAAATATGATGTGTATGGATATAATCCAATACATATAGTAAATGATATATACTTATTTTTGACAATAGATACCAAAATAAGTTTTGATAAAAATAAAACTTAAATACATGAACTAGATACATCAAAATAAGTTTTTCCAAACATATATGAACCATCAATGTATATGGATGTAATAAAATAAATCATGTAAACTTATTTTGATGAAATCTATTCATGAAAACAAATAATATATACTTAATATATCAAAACTTAAAATCGTATATATGATAAACCAAAACATATAGAAATAAGTTTCTCAATAAACAATAAAGCTCTAATATGTATGGATAGAATCTAGCACATATATAAACCATAAAACTTATTCTATTGAGATATAAATCATGAATTATAAATTCTTGAAACTAAAATAGTAAAACTGAAAACCAAAAACTCTAAACTTGTGTGTGTGAACTTGAACAATTCAAAACTATTATATTCTTACACAAGATCTAAACTAAACAAATCTAAACTTAAGTCTTCTAGTCCAAGTAGACTTGATTCAAAAAATGATTCAAAGAGCTTAACTCCATCTTGAGTACTTGATGCAATCTTGACGCTCGAGCTCTTGAATCAACACATGATAGGTTCGAATCTTTACTTGGAGTCTTTTGTTGAAGCTAAAATACCAATAAGATCTTGATCAATATCTGAAACTTAATAACACAAGATCATTAGCAACATAACTTCATAAGTTAGTCATTATCAAAACTAGGGTGAAAGGCCTTCGGGCCAACACTTGGTTCTTCCAAAAATCTTTTTCATTTAAAAAAATACTTGTTTTCTTTCTTAAAACTTTTGTTTTCAACTTTTAACAATCATATTTTTCAAGAAATTTTTGACAAAACATTGCAAGCTCATCATATGATATTTTATCATTTTCATCAAGCTTGGAATCTGAATTTACATCAAGGGGGACATCCCCTTGAATCATGTAGCATATGTCAGAAGTGTTACTTTCTTCTTACGAGTTTCTCTCCTTATCATGTGAAGTCTGTTCGCCAAGAGAGATCAAAGTATTCCACATTATAAAAGCTGAATCAAAGTTAGAAACTCTAGAGAGATAACCATCATTTAGGGTTAGTTTTAAAACATGAATAGATTTTGCATTAGCCTCAAAATATTTGTCATTTGTAATATATGATTTTTTTAGTTATGGCAAGATAAACATTTATTCCAAGGGATTTAAAAATAAAGTCATCTTAACCTTCAAATTTTGGAAGTCAAGAATATCGAACATGGGAGGTGCAAGAAAATCCATGTGTGTGTAAATAAAGATGTGATTAGCAACATAAGAATCTTTAGCTCTACATTGTTAGACCCAAATAAACAGCACCAAGCTCTGATACTACTTGTAATCACCTAGAGGAGGTGAATAGGTGATATGCTAATCAATGTGAAAATTAAAAACTTTAACTAACAATTCTACTCTAATTAAAGCAATTAAATAATCACACGCATGTATAGCAATTAAGCACAAGTGATATCAAACATGTAATAATAAGCACAGTACAAGCATGCAAGATTTATAAATAAGTGAGCAGAGCAGAGAGATCGAGAGAAGGCAATCACAAATACAGAGATATGTTTCGAGGTTCAAGCAACTTACTCTACATCCCTGCCTTCACTAAAATGAAAAGTTTTCACTATAGCTTGATCAGGAAAATCACCAACACTACAAGTTTCTTCAAGAACTCTTGGACCCATAAGTGTCACCCCGTTCCCGCAAGAACACCAACACACGAACTCGCAAGCTCGCTTGACGCCGCCACTTCCAAATGCCCGATTACAAAGATTGAAACACTTGAGATCAAAACTCTTGATCCTCAAGAAACTCTCACAAATAATTGATTCTTATAGAGTAGGTCTAGAAGTGAAATCTCAAGCAGGTGTGAGAAAACAAAAGAGATTGAGATTTTATGGCTGAAGAATACTCTTTGAAAAACTCTTTAAGGATAGGAATTTTGGCTCTCAAAAACTTGTATAAAGTCTTCTTGAAAACTCTATAAAAGATTGAAAATATTGGCTTATAAACTTGTTGAAAATGTCTATTAAAATAGAAAAATATTAGCTCCTCCAAACTTGTAAAAACTTGTTAAAAATTCTAAACCCAATTTCTATTTAAAGTCACCTCAAATAGATAATAAAACAAAAACAAAATAAAAAGAAAACAAAAAAATAATTACAAACCTACCCTTAACAGTAGTTGTTGGCTACTGTAGCAAACAAATAAAAAGAAATAATTACACAACTACCCACATAGTAGCCGTTGGTGTACAGGAGAGAAAGAAACAAAGAAATAAATGAAAACAATTGAATACCTTTGTTGTGGCCCAACGACTACTGGTCGTCGGGCCACTTGAGCCCACACCAGAGAGAAGTGCTCTTTGGCCACGATTGATCGGCCGGTCGATCAGTAGGCAAACCAGAGAGCATTGTCTAGCGATTCGACCGACCACTATAGCTGGTCGACCAGGCCATTAGCCCAGTCCACCATTTTTTTTAATTTGTTTTAAAAAACTATTTAAAAATATAAATATAAATCTATAAAAATATCAAAAAAATAACCTATAATATATATAAATAAAAATCAACATATACAATAAATAATTAATTACTTTTTTAAGATTTTAAACATATTTATAAATTTAAACTATTAATTTATTATTTTTAAAAATTCATATTAATCTCTATAAATCCCACAAAAATAAGTTCTTGCTAATATATATGAACACAAATATGTGTTATAAAAAAAATCAACATATATTATAAATATGTGAACTTCTTTTTGAGATTTCAAATTCATTTTTCAAATATAAACTATTTAAAAATGTTTTTCCAAAATCTAAAACTCTAAAGTTTAAACTTTAATAAACAAGTTTTTAAAACTTGTGCAAGCAAGAAAACAAGTTGTTTAAATTATCTTGAAGCATCAATGTGTATAGATATTTCTAATACACATATAAAATAATGTAAACTTATTTTTGAGAATTTCTCACATAAAATCAAATATTTGGAAAACTGAACCGTAAACCACAAATTCATTTTCAATTTAACTCATTAAACTAATATACAAAATTGTTTGTGTGTGTGAGCTTGAGCGATGAAATATAATTTAAACTATACAAATCTTCTATATACATACAAATCTATAGATACAATTCTTCATCTTGATCTTGAACTTCATCTTGACTTGATCAAACATGATTTCTTTGAGCTTGACCCTTTCTTAAGTACTAGGTGTTATCTTTGTGGTTGAGCTCCTGAAAAAATACTTGTTTACTTCAAAACTTAATCTTGAGTTTATTGTTGAAGGTAAACATTAAATCATGATCTTGATTAAACCCGTAACTTAAATATCACAAGATCATTAGAACTATAACTACATGAGTTAGTCATCATCAAAACTAGAGTGATGGACCTTTGGGCCAACACTACTCAGCTTCCTTTCTGATCAACCCTCAAGCATACCTCGACAATTGGGTAAATTTATTGTCGTGAGTCACAGACATCTATCCCTGCTTAAATTCTTGAAATTCTTGTGCCAGTTAGTCTCTTACCACCTCAGGGATATATTTTTCATTAAAATTTTTAACTAAAAAGTCCCAATTGATTTCTTCTTCTGAGAATTTATCCCCGTTCGTAATCATCTCCCACCAATGCTCTGCTTTCCCTTTAAACATAATGCAAAGGAAACTATTGTAAATCGCCTAGCGAGGAGGTGAATAGGTGATGGCTATACTAAATGACAAATAATACGGAATTAAAAATTACTTGCTAGCAACCTAGTAAATATCAATCAAAATACAATAAATACTTGCAAATAACAGAACAAGTTAAGTAAGCAAGTATGTAAAGAGAAAGTAGAGTAAAGAGAGAGAGTAAGCAATCGCAAACACGATGATATGTTCCGAGGTTCGAGCCACTGCTCTACGTCCCCTGTTGGAACATATTTCGATGAAGACTTTGTGAAGCATTTCATTTGGAGCTCTAACACATGACGAATCAAGAGTTCTACATGATCAAGATGTCCCAAGGAGAGTTGATATGATGTATTTTGTAAAGATGAAATAGCATGTAAAAAGCCTTGACACACACACCATATCAATGTCCATTAGTCGACTAATACCTATGACAAGTCGACTAATAACATGTGTAGTCGACTTGACCCAAACCCTAGTCGACTAGTCTAGTGTCCAAATCAGACCCAACTCTCTGTTTGTGCATTAGTCGACTTGACAGTAAAATATAGTCGACTAATAGCAAAGTGTAGTCGACTAACCCTTGTCCCCTAGTCGACTAATCCCTGGTCCAGTCGACTTGTTGTTAGTTGCAGTCGACTTGATTCAGTTATCCAAAAAACTGTCAGTCCAACGTATCTTACCCTAGTCGACTTATAGTCAAACCTAGTCGACTAATAGTAGAAAATTTCTCTAGGCTAGTCGACTAACTCAAAAGGCAAGTCGACTATAGGCAGTTTCTGACTGTTGGACAGTTTTCATTATCTGGTCTTTTGTGCAACGAATTCCAACGTTCCAATTGTTTGAATTGCTCCTATAACTACCCTAACTTACCCTAGTCTTCAGCTATATAAAGGGTAGTTAGTCCAAAGGTTAAATACCAAGAAAAATCTTCAGTTTTCCAAAGCCAAAATTCTGTCAAAATCTTAAAATTGTTTTTCCAACTTTTGTTCTTCACCAAAAGTCATTTCCATTGTGAAGTTCTCTGAATCTATACTAGACCTTGTCCACGTTCATACACAATACCAAGGCTTATAGGAAAGTTGTAATTCTCAAAGCAATCATTGTACATGGGTGGCTTCTTGGTGTAGAGGCAGTTGTACAAGGTGAAGTTTATTCTCTTGGTGGAAGAGAAGGTGTTCTCTTGGTGGAAGAGAAGGTGTACACATTTGGCGAAGGGGATTTGTCAAGTGGTGTGCATGGTTGTGATTTTGGGTGTACAAAATCAAGGATAAAGGAAAATCTCAAGCGGATGGCTTGGGGACTGGATGTAGGTCACAAGGACCGAACCAGGATAAATCTCTCTTGTTTGCGTTTGTCTATTCTCTGAGATTTATTTTCCTTTTTGGAAGTTTATTTATTTGCTTAACGTTAATCCTTCTTGTTTTAGTTTTGTATTAATTTGAGTATTTTTAGATCTATAATTACCAACAGAGATAGTTTCGCATTTGACATCATCTCGGGGACCAACATCCCCACCTTCATCACTATGAATGATTTTCACTATAACCGATCTCACTAGATCGTCAACTTCTTACAAATTCTCTCTAAAACTCTATAGACTCACAAGTCCTTCTCTCGTGTCATAACACCAACAATGGAGCTCACAATCTCACTTGAGATCGCAACCTCTACAATTCACAATTGAAGAAAAACTGTGATCTTCTCTTGATCACAAATGGCTCACAAGTACAATCTTATAACCTAGATGAGGAGGTGAAGCTCTTTGGGATTGTATGGTGAAAATAACTTGTAAAGATGTAGAGGAAAGACTCAAACTAAAAATAAAATATATATAATTTTGGCTCAAATTGAAATCTTTTTGAGAGTATGAGATATGATCTTTAAAACTGGATTTGGATGACAAAAAACTTGTTGAGAGATTTTTCTACAGTACCCATATATATAGGATATGAAAACTTGAGGAGAAAAACTCATAAAAAACGTTGGGATGTGACTAAGAAAAAATTCCCATCATAAACTAGCCGTTGGGCAAAAAATAGAACAAACTGTTCTGTTGGTCGACTGGCCGGTCGACCGCCAACGGTCAGATTTCTAACCGTTGGGGTTAGCGGTCGACCAGTCAGTCAACCATTTATCCCAACCGGAGAGCAAGGCTCTCTGTCAGTCGACTGGTTGGTCGACAATGCCCCAACCGAGAGCAAAGCTCTCACAGTTGGTCGACCGAACAGTCGATCAAAGTGCACACAAAGCACTAAGGTAAAATTTTTATGATGTCGGTCGACTGACAGAGCAATTTTGCTCCGTCTATGATTGACCGATCGGTCGATCGACTTTAGGCCAAAAACTCATTTCGAAGATCTTTTTTGAAGTCCATCTTTTTGAAAAAATATATTTTGATCTAAAAACACAAAATAGAGAGCCAGTGTGTGATCATAAATCAACACAAAACAAAGTTAGAACTATATTTTGTAAAAATACTTTTCTAAATCGAAAACTGATTTTTTCAAAACTCGTTTTTGAAAACGAAAAAGCGAAATGTTTTGAACTCTTTTCAAAAATACTTTGAGATAGAAATGAAATGTGTGTGTGTGTGTCAATCTCAAGAGCTATCAACCTATATCATCTTAGTTTTAACAAAGACTATAAATCCTATCTTAAAATACAAAAACAAAAATACAAATATTGTATATAGTTTTTACTTGCAATCTTGATCCTTGAGCTCTTCTATGTGCTTAGGGTCTGGGATCGACATGCTCACGGCTTCCAAATGTGTGAGTCTTAAGGTAAAGCCAAAATGCAACAATAAATTAACCTGAAACTTCGTTAAACGAAATTGTTAAAAATATAATTACATATATTTTGTTATCATCAAAACTAGCGCTAATGGCCTTTGGGCCAACAATCTCCTCCTTTTTGATGATGATAAAACACATAGAGTTATCACAAATAATTTGGAAGGAGACTTCAAGTGAAACTCCTCCTAAACATAGACATATATCAAATGTATCACATAAGCAAGATGCATCAAACATAGCATATGTATATGATATAATGAATTAAGCTCTATGCAACCCATATATGCATACAAAGAATACAGAATGTGAAAAAGGTATGAACCAACGTGAATAGAGACTGTTAATACTTCTATCGCCTCTCATCCCTGTGGATTCGACCCGTTGAGCCAATGCTATAACGGAAGTATCAAGGGAACATTAGCACATACGAGATTTTACATCGATTTCATAATACACACATTTTAAAAGTGCTAGTTCCACCCCGATTAAGTTTTTGGCGCCGTTGCTGGGGAACGGGAATGGTTTTGATTTCACGTTTTTGTTAACATTGTCTTCTCTGTTTTAATGTGCAGGACAATCTTTACAGGTACTTAACATTGCAGAATAAACACTAGCTTTGCCTCTCCCTATTCTAGAAAGCAGGGGCCCAGATTCCAAAGTAACGCCGCGCAAACGCGACTTTAGCCGCGCCTCCGCGGCCAATTTGTAGCATTTGTGTATCTTGTTGTGCTGGGATGTGTATATTGTAATAGCTAGTGAATTTGTACAGCTATTTTTCTGCTTTGATTGCCTACACACCGCAATAAACTAAAGAACTAAAATACGATATTTGGACGCTTTTAAACGGTTTAGACATTTGCATTTAGGCACGTGTCAATTCAATTCCAATATACTGTATTTTTTTCTGTTGTTGTGATCTGGATTGAGGTGTACATATGGCATTGCATATAGCATAGGACAAACACGTGGGTGATTTATCGCTTTGTGTTATATTCTTGTCTATATTGCACTCTTGCATGAATTGAACTTAAGGGCATAACTCAATACAAAATAAGGTGGGGATTTCATCACCCTTCCTTAGCCCAAAAATCACCTCTCCACTCACACAACCCAAGCCCTAATAAAAATTGATAGACGTTGGTGAAATCACCTAGAGGGGGGGGGTGAATAGGTGATAGCGCTAATTTAAAAACTAAATGCGGAAGCTAAAACAAATTTGCTCAAACACTTAGTACAACTAACGAGTGTAGCCGAATTCCCCGTGAAGGGCTCTGGACTAACTCCTCTTGATTCCCCTAGATAAGGGTTGAGGTGCTATATGAAGCTCTCGTGGTTAAGTATAAGTGAGGCACACAAATACAAGCCAAGCATATAATGGATATAGACAATATGAAATAATGCAAGGCACAACGCAAGCAATATGATATGAATGAAATGAATGATGCTATGCACAAAAGTAAAGAGAGAGGGTTAAGAGATAATGGATCAAATGCAAACACAAAGATATGTTCCGAGGTTCGAGCCCCTAGCTCTACATCCCCGCCTTCACCGAGAAGAATTTCTAATCCACTATACTCCCACCGAGGGAACCTCCACCGAGGAGGATTTGTACAACAACAAGGAGTACCGAACTCCTCTCTCAAACACCACCTCACAACCGAGGGGTAGGCCCGTAGCCAAACAACCACAAACACCTCTACCGAAGAGGGATACAAACCAAACTTCACCTCTCATTAGAGGGAGTAAACAACAATCTCCACCTCTACCAAAGAGGGAGCAAACACCAACCCAAATCAACCTCACCAAGAGGGATACAAGAAATCAAGGGGTTTACAACAAGTGATATATCTCAACCACAAACCACTTTCCTTTTTCCACAAAACAATGATCTTAATAGAATAGGATAGATGATTTAGCTCAAGTGGATATCAAGGTGTTTTTGGAAAGCAAATAAAAAAGAAAAACTACTTGGGAAATCTCTTGTAGATGATAGAAATGAAAATCCAAACAATATCCCAAAAACCTAGTTTTCTTTTATTTTCCAAAACCCTTGAAAACAATAAAGATGAAATCTTTGAAGCTCTAAAACACTTTGAAAACTTGTTTTTAAAACCAGAGCATAGGAAAAAATTTCTTGTCAAAAGTCTTGTCAAAATCCCAAAGAAGTGGGGCTTAAATAGCCCTCTCTAACAAACTAGCCGTTGGCTGATTTTTCAGCCAGCACGGCTGGCGGTCGACCGGCCCGGTCGACCGCCAACGGTCATAATTATGACCGTTGGAGGCACCCGGTCGACCGCCCAAAAACAGAGAGCAAGGCTCTCTGGCCGGTCGACCGACCCGGTCGACCGTGCCTTGTGCCTGGCCAACATGCACAGGTCTGTGCACATTGGTCGACCGACCCGGTCGACCGACTCTGGGGTACGGTCGACCGTGCCGGTCGACCGCCAGAGCCTGGCAGGCAGCAATTTGGGTCTGAAAAACTTATTTAAAAATATTCTAATAAATCCCATAAATCTTCTAAAAATTCACAAAAATAGTTTTATTATTTTACATGGATATACAAACATGTGATAAAAATTTCAAGACAAATATCAAACAAATTGAATCATTTTTGTGTCTTAGAAATTTTATCAAAAACCAAAACCTGTATTTTATCAAACTTGAATTTTTCAATAGGAAATCTGATTTTTCCTAAAACTCATTGAAATACAAAAACATGATATTTAAACACATTGAAGCATGTTGCATATGGACATAAGTCCAATATACATGAAACATAAACATGAAGTGTGGTGAGAAAAGCTTCAGTTGTAGAGTGATATTAGAGATCAAACAACAACTGAAAAACCAATTTGAAAGAATGGAAATGAAAGCTTTAAACTATTTTTCTCTTTCACTTGAAGACAATGAAAACTTGTATTTTTCTTGGTAAATAACTAAGGCCTATTCCCCACTATTTATAGGGAGAGAATAGGTTAAAAACTCTGATTTTTCCAGCTAATTTGATCAGAAAAAGAGTCCCAACAACTCCTAAAAACTCTGTAAAAGAGAAAACCAAAAACAGTTTTTCAGAAATTCCAAAGAAGAAAGAGCCGTTATGGCTTGTTGCAGGCCTACCGGTCGACTGCCGGTCGACCGGGTCCCTGCTGGCAAAAGAGCCGTTGGAACTTCGGTCGACTGCCAGTCGACCGATCCAACAAAGGAAACACAGTTTCCTTCTATCGGTCGACCGACCCAGTCGACCGAAAAGATACAGAGAGCAAACATCTCTTTTCGGTCGACCGGTATGTAGGATCGGTCGACCGACAGACATGCACAGCCTGTGCATGTCTGGACACAGCAGCCGGTCGACTGCCGGTCGACCGGTCTGCCTGAAATAGTTTTTTCTGGGCAGATTTTTGAGTTAGAAAAATTTGTAAAAAATCTTTTAAAAACTCTGGAACTAAGTGTTATGCTGAACTTTGTTTATATACATGTTTTAAACACGTTTTTGAAGATATAAAGCTTTGAGTACATGTATGTATAAACCAAGGCATAAACTTAGAAATAAACATTTTCAAAAACATAGAAACATTCAAAACAAGTGTGTGTGCAAATCCTAGAGCCAAATTTCACATATTCTATCTTTAACAAAACTACACTTACAAACTTCTAGGTCTTCAAGACTTCAACATGGGCAATTTTCACTTGATCTTCAATATTGCACTTTGAGCCCAATTTGACTTGTCTTGAATCCAATACACCTTCCTTTAGGGAAGTAATCAACTCTTTAAGATATGAACCTGAAACACACTTAAACAACAGTTGATATTAGTACAAATAACTAATATGTTTTGTAATCATCAAAAAAACACTAAACATGGGTTGATTGTAACCTTGGGCCAACAATCTCCCCCTTTTTGATGATGACAAAACATATGAGTTATTAAACAAATAAAAGAGGAAAGAGCTTGGAAAGCTCCCCCTTAAACAATGCTATGTATTTAACATGAATATGAACAACTATGTAAGCATACATAAAGCATTGAAAAATATCATCACTAAAAATAAACTATCATAAGGAATAACAAAATTTAAAACAAACAACATATATTTTCTCCATATATTTTGTATCAATAACAAAATTTAAAACAAACAACATATATTTTCTCCATATATTTTCTCCCCCTTTTTGTCATACATCAAAAAGGGTTAAAAAAAAAATTTTAAGACAAAACAAAACAAACATATTAGAAACCAAAACAAAACAAACTAAGATATTTTAAGTATCAATCTTACATACATTCAATTCACCACAAATAAATGAAAATCTTGCATAATCTAAAGGTTTTGTGAAAATATCTGCAAGTTGAAAATCTGTGGAAACAAATCGATATCAATGTCACCTTTTTCAAAGTGATCTCTAAGAAAATGATATCTAATGTCTATATGTTTGGTTTTACTATGTTGATTAGCATTTTTGGTCATGTGAATAGCACTAGTATTATCACAATAAATCTTAACATGATCAAAATGTAAATCAAAATCGAGAAGAGTATGTTTCATCCAGAGTACTTGTGCACAACAAGCTCCGGCTGCTACATACTCCGCCTCGGCGGTTGAGAGGGCTACACTATTTTGCTTCTTGGAAGACCAAGACACAAGACAATTGCCCAAGAATTGGCAAGTGCCACTTGTGCTCTTCCTATCTACCCTACAACCGGCATAGTCGGCATCCGAATAACTAGTCATGGTAAATTGGTTAGTTTTCGGATACCACAAACCTAAATCAATTGTGCCCCTAAGATACCTAATTATGCGTTTTACCGCTATTAAGTGTGATTCCTTAGGACATGATTGAAAACGTGCACATAAACATACGGAAAACATTATATCCGGCCTACTAGCCGTAAGATAGAGTAAACTACCAATCATGCTACGAAATAATTTGATGTCTACTTCCTTACCTTGTTCGTCCTTGTCAAGTTTCGTAGTGGTTGCCATGGGAGTCTTTGCTACTTTGGATCCTTCAAGCCCGAACCTCTTGATGAGTTCTTTGGTGTACTTGGCTTGGTTGATGAATGTCCCATCACTACGTTGCTTGATTTGAAGTCCAAGGAAGAAGTTGAGCTCCCCCATCATAGACATCTCGAATTCCTTTTTCATGCATGACTCAAAATTCTTGCAAAGTGAAACATTAGTAGATCCAAAAATAATGTCATCAACATAAATTTGAACTATGAGGATATCTTGATCTATATGTTTGGTAAATAATGTTTTATCAACTTTTCCTTTCTTAAAATCATTTGAAAGCAAAAATGAAGACAATCTTTCATACCAAGCCCTAGGGGCTTGTTTCAAACCATATAGTGCTTTATCTAATTTATAAACATAATTAGGGTGTGTAGGATCAACAAACCCGGGGGTTGTTCAACATACACCTCCTCATCAATATAACCATTAAGAAAAGCACTCTTTACATCCATTTGAAATAACTTAAAATCTTTAAATGAGGCATATGCTAAGGTCATCCGTATGGCTTCGAGCCGTGCTACGGGTGCAAAGGTTTCTTCAAAATCGATTCCCTCGATTTGAGTGTAACCTTGGGCAACTAACCTAGCCTTGTTTCTAACTACATTACCCGATTCATCCAACTTGTTCTTAAAGATCCATTTAGTACCAATAGTTGGTCTATCTTGGGCCTAGGAACAAGATGCCATACTTGGTTGCGCTCAAATTGATTGAGCTCCTCCTGCATAGCAAGCAACCAATATGAATCGGCCTCGGCCTCGAGGACATTTTTAGGTTCTATGTGTGAAATAAAAGCAAAATTACCACAAAATCTTGAATCTTAGAGCGAGTGGTTACCCCTTTTGATACTTCACCTATGACGAGGTCCTTGGGATGATGAGGATTGAATCTCCAATCCTTTGGTAGTGGTTGAGAGGGCTCCTCTTCATTTGCTTGATGTTCATTTCCTTGAGCCTCTTCCACTTTGGCTTCACTTCCATCATCATCCTTTGGCTTGTCTCCCATGGTAGAAGCATCCTCCAAGGTCACTTTCTCCAACCCTTCATCTAAAGCATCAATTTCTACACAATTCTTAACAAACTTGTTAGATTCCTCAAATTTAACATGAATAGATTCCTCAATAGTCAAAGTTGACCTATTGAAGACTCTATAAGCCTTACTAGTATTTGAGTAACCTACAAAAATAGCCTCATATGATCTAGCATCAAATTTTCCCAAATTAATATTTGTATTTAAAACAAAACATTTGCAACCAAACACTTTGAAATAAGAAACATTAGGTTTTCTAGAAAATACATCTCATAAGAAGTCTTAGTAGTATTTTTACATAGGAAACACGATTTGCAATGTAACATGAAGTATGAACGGCCTCGGCCCACAAATAATGTGGTAGACCATATTCATTTAACATTGTCCTAGCCATCTCTTGTAAAGTATGATTTTTCCGCTCAACTACTCCATTTTGTTGTGGAGTTCTTGGACAAGAAAGTTCATGTTTTATTCCATGTTCCTCACAAAAAGTGGTAAAGGGAAGGTTAATGAACTCACCTCCTCTATCACTTCTTATTTTAATTATTGAGGAGTCATTTTCCTTTTCAACTCTTTTCTTAAAGGCTTGAAAATGTGAAAAGGTTTGACTTTTATGTTCAAGAAAATAAACCCAAGTAAAACGCGAAAAATCATCTACTAAAACATAAGCAAATCTACTCCCACTTAAACTTTTGGTTTGTGTAGGGCCAAATAAATCCATGTGGATTAGCTCCAATGGACGTGATGACATGATATCCTTAATTGATTTGAATGAGGACTTAGTTTGTTTCCCAAATTGACATGCGTCACAACTCGGTCCTTTTCAAAGTTCAATGAAGGAATACCCTTCACCATTTCCTTAGAGTTAAGCCTAGAAATATGGTCAAATGAAACGTGGCCTAATCTCCTATGCCATAACCAAGAGTCGTCATCGAGGGCTTTTAAACATGTTATATTACAAGACATATTTAGCATATCTATCATATATACATTACTTTCACGAAAACCGGAAAATACACAACATTAGAATTTTTGTCAACTATTTTACAAGCAATATCATCAAAATAACATTAAATCCTTTATCACATAATTGACTAATGCTCAAGAGATTATGCTTGAGCCCGTCTACTAAAACTACATTTTCAATTAAAGGAGAAGTGCCAAGCTTTACATTACCAATCCCGATGATTTTACCCTTGGCGTCATCTCCGAAGGTGACGGTGCCACCTTCATGATATCTTGATAGGGTTGCGAAATTGTTGATGTCCCAAGTCATGTGCCTTGAGCAACCGCTATCAAGATACCATAAACCTCTACGTCTTTGAGCTTTGGAAAGTACCTACATTATTTAAAACAATAGTTGATTTTGGTACCCAAACTTTCTTGGGTCCTTGAAAGTTAGTGTTACGAACCCAAACATTATGAGATGATGCACTTAGTCTATCATAGCAAAAATTAGCTAAGTGTCCTTTCCGTCCACAATGTGAACATGTGTACACTTTTCTATACATAAATGCATGGTGTGTATGTGAAGTGTGAGCATGCTTTGGGGTTTACCATGATGCATAGGTTGTGTAGCATGTACATGAGCATGAGCATGAGCATGATGAACATTTTTCTTAGGAGCTTGTTTCTTAGGAAACATATTCTCCATCTTCTTCTTATCAAACTCACTACACTTTTTCAAAATAACATCTAATGAGTCTAATCTTTCCTTAAGCATGGCAATCTCATTAGAATCTACAAATGGGGTCTTTCCTTTACAAGCAATCTTATATTTTTCAAAATCATTTTTAGTGGAAACTAAAGAAGAATGCAAGTCATTATTTTCTTTAGAAAGATTTAACACTTGAATACTCAAAGATTCATTATCCTTTTTCATTTTCAAGTACTTTTTCTTCATGAAGTCATAATTTTGAGAAAGTTCTATAAATGCTTCACTTAACTCATCCATGGATAAATCTTCATCAAAAGGAGTTGAGGGGGTTACCTTACTTGTGCTCTCATTTGCCATGAAGCACATATTTGCGGTGTCGATCTCCTCCTCGGATTCACTTTCGTCATCCCATGTTGCTTTCATAGCCTTCTTCTTGTATGGCTTCTTGGATGAAGATAGCTTCACTTGGTCCGGACACTCCGCTACTATGTGTCCCGGCTTTTGGCAATTGAAGCATATGATCTTTCTCTCTTCTTTGCCTCCTTGCCATCTCCTCCGTCCTTGGAACTTTGCCTTGTTGTACATCCTCCGGACGTTTTTGACTAGAAGTGAGAGCTCCTCGTCATCTTCTTCTTCATCATCTTCGTCGGAGTAAGTAGCATGACTTTTGAAGGCAATAGTCTTCTTCTTGGAGGGTGCCATGTCCTCCCTTGCCTTCCTCTCCATCTCATGGGTTTTTAAATTCCCAATGAGTCCGATGAGCTCAATCTCATCTTTATCATTGAGTTCCTTCAATGTTGTAGCTTTCACTTCCCATGATGGAGGAAGAGCCCGGATGATCTTTCTCACCCTTTGGTCGTTGTTGATGTCTTCACCTAGAGAAGAAAGCCCATTAGTAATCTTAGTAAATTTAGTAACCATATCATCTATGGTTTCATGTTCTTGCATGCTAAAATTTTCATATTGGGACCGAAGAAGGTCTATCTTGGCCCTCTTCACTTGTGATGTCCCCTCATGTGTTACTAGCAAATGGGTCCAAATCTCATAGGCGGATTTGCAATGGATGACTCTAGCTATGTCATCATCATTGAGGGCTGGTAGGAGTGCATAATGAGCCCTAGCATTGGCATCAAACTCCTTGGTCTCAATTTCGGACCAAGTAGATTCATCACCATCGGGGGTACTAAATTGTTTAGTCACGGCCTTTGCAACTCGGCTACCTAGAGATTGCAAGAAAACGGTCATCTTAACCTTCCATATGGGAAAGTTAAGTCCATCAAACTTAGGGGGTGTCTTAATACCATCGGCCATGTTTACTATGTGGAAATGAATGAAATGATTAGCAATATGAGGATCTCTCTAAGGTTGTTAAGCCAAATCCTAGAGTCCAAGCTCTGATACCAATTGAAATACACCTAGAGGGGGGGTGAATAGGTGTAATTGCTAATCTAATGATCTTTTTAAAAACTTAATGAGATGAGTGATGCAACAATCTCTCAAAAACACGACTAAGAGCCGAATACCCCTTGCGAGGTTCTGAACTCCTTCCTCCCAATTCCCCTTAAATGGGTTAGAGGTGCACAATGCAACCGTGTTGTATTGAGGTGTGATTGATCAATGCCAAGTATGATGATGAAAATGAAAGGCTCACAATGTAACACAACAAGTATAGCAACACAAGATTCCACAAGTAGAGGGTTAGTTACTCAAGCAAATAATTCAAGGCAATATAAAACAAGAGAAATTGAAAGCAAGAAGAACGCAAAGGCAATCGCAAACAAGGATGATTTGTTTCGAGGTTCGAGCCCGTTGCTCTAGTCCCCGCCTTCACCTCCGTGAAGGGTTTCCACTATCCCCTTAGGATCCGTACAAGTTAGGCCTCCAAAGACCTCAAGCCCGTAGCTTCACCTTACAAAGAAACTCCACCGAGGAGCTTGTCTCCACAAGAACAAGGATTACAAATAGTGATCTTTAACTAGACCACAACACTCTTCTACAAACACTCTCACTCTTTTACAACTTCACTTATAGAAAGAATATGAAATTTTTGGCTCTATGAAGTGTGGTGATAAAAGCTTCAGTTGTAGAGTGATATTAGAGATCAACAACAACTGAAAAACCAATTTGAAAGAATGGAAATGAAAGCTTTAAACTATTTTTCTCTTTCACTTGAAGACAATGAAAACTTGTATTTTTCTTGGTAAATAACTAAGGCCTATTCCCCACTATTTATAGGGAGAGAATAGGTTAAAAACTCTGATTTTTCCAGCTAATTTGATCAGAAAAAGAGTCCCAACAACTCCTAAAAACTCTGTAAAAGAGAAAACCAAAAACAGTTTTTCAGAAATTCCAAAAGAAGAAAGAGCCGTTATGGCTTGTTGCAGGCCTACCGGTCGACTGCCGGTCGACCGGGTCCCTGCTGGCAAAAGAGCCGTTGGAACTTCGGTCGACTGCCAGTCGACCGATCCAACAAAGGAAACACAGTTTCCTTCTATCGGTCGACCGACCCAGTCGACCGAAAAGATACAGAGAGCAAACATCTCTTTTCGGTCGACCGGTATGTAGGATCGGTCGACCGACAGACATGCACAGCCTGTGCATGTCTGGACACAGCAGCCGGTCGACTGCCGGTCGACCGGTCTGCCTGAAATAGTTTTTTTCTGGGCAGATTTTTGAGTTAGAAAAATTTGTAAAAAATCTTTTAAAAACTCTGGAACTAAGTGTTATGCTGAACTTTGTTTATATACATGTTTTAAACACGTTTTTGAAGATATAAAGCTTTGAGTACATGTATGTATAAACCAAGGCATAAACTTAGAAATAAACATTTTCAAAAAACATAGAAACATTCAAAACAAGTGTGTGTGCAAATCCTAGAGCCAAATTTCACATATTCTATCTTTAACAAAACTACACTTACAAACTTCTAGGTCTTCAAGACTTCAACATGGGCAATTTTCACTTGATCTTCAATATTGCACTTTGAGCCCAATTTGACTTGTCTTGAATCCAATACACCTTCCTTTAGGGAAGTAATCAACTCTTTAAGATATGAACCTGAAACACACTTAAACAACAGTTGATATTAGTACAAATAACTAATATGTTTTGTAATCATCAAAAAAAACACTAAACATGGGTTGATTGTAACCTTGGGCCAACAAAACATATCATAGTTTTTGTCTTTAAATCCAAAAATATGTTTTGTTAAAAATATCAAAACATAGAACGTGTGTGTATTGTGTACTTGAGCATATTAACTATCTAATCTTTACAAATGGACCTAAACAAACTAAACTAGGATACCTAAGTCTTCTTGACGATCTTCCATCTTCAAGTCGACTCGATCCAAAACGTGATCCACGAGCAAGACTCCAATGAGTGCAAGGTATGATCTTGATGCTCGGGATCTTGAATCACCATGTGAAGGCTTCAAAACTCATCTTGTTGAAGCAATCACCAACTAATATCTTGCTTAATGATCTGAAACTAAAATCACAAGATTATTAGTAAACATAACTACATGAGTTAATCATCATCAAAACTAGAGTGGAAGGCCTCTGGGCCAACAATCTCTCCCTTTTTGATGATGACAAAACTCATGGAGTTATATATGCATGGATTAAAGTTAAGCTTCAAAGAAGCTCCCTCTTAACTCATGCATACCAATAAATCAAAAAGATTTGGCAATAAAGCACATAAACATGAATGCAAGTACATGCATAAACAAAACAAATCTTCAAAACATGCTCTAGATACCAATTAAATAAAACAAAAAATCTTTAAAAAACATGCTCTAGATACCAATTAAACAAAGCTATCATTTTAAACAAAACATGCATACAAAAACATATGCATATAAACAAAACATGTAAACCATGCATATATATATATATATATATATATATATGAGTTTATATGCATGTTAAACTCACAGATAATTCTTCCCCTTTTTGTCAATCATCAACAATGGGGCAAAGTAAAAACAAATCAATAAATTTTTCTCCCCCTTTTTGTTCGAAACAAAGAATCAACAAAGGGGTGACAATCAATTAAGATATCAATTAAAAATATGTCAAAATAGCATCTTGATACCAATTAAAAGGAAACATAAAAACATTGATACCAATTTTAAGAAACAAAAGCATCTTGATACCAATAAAAAAAGTCAAATAAACATCTTGATATCAAAAGAGAGTATTTTTCTTTTTAAGCATATGATACCAATTGAAATTATAATATTTCTTTTTTTATCATAAAGTAAGGGAGTGGAAATCTAGGGTAAACAAAATACCAATTAAAATAAGAAATGCAAGTTTTCTCCCCCTTTATGAAATACCAATTGAAATTATGCATAAGCTTGTATTAGCATACCAATTGAAAAAAACTAATCAATTGAAATATGATATTCATTAAAAAATTCAAGCTTTAGCATAAATAAATATATGTATGAAAATTAGATACCAATCGAAATTGATACTATATGGAATGAAAGCATACATACATACAAACATATGAGTATACAAAATGTCAATATTGATACCAATTGAAAGAATCCAATGATACTAATTGAAACAACAATAATATCAAGTGTATATCTCATATCTAAACGAAGAATACGAACTAGTTAAATGGAAAATTTTTTAACTAGTACGAAATCCTTCAAGTAAGGAATAAAACAAAATATTTTTCATGAAACTATGTAAATCACATGATCATTAAAACACTCAAAATCTATAAAGCTCAAATTATACTCATGAAAACACAATCATGAGAAACAAATAAATAATGTGAGTGCACAAGTATAATGTGAACCATGGCATCATGAAATTAGACATTCAAGCTCAAATTCCTTAAAATATGAAAAATTATCAAAAATTATTTAATCTTCAATGCATATGTATGTCTTATACAAACTAAAGTATACATACATATCCAAAACACAACGAGTCTACAAAAATATATGCATGAAGGCACGTGGCTCAAAGGATGTATATGTATAATCAATAGTTTAGACAAGATGGACATATACATGAAGTCAAACATAAACACATGAAAAATATGGATAAAATATGAATACAAGTCAAATGCATGGATCATCAAAACTAGACTATACTAGCACATCTAATGGGTACAAATAAGCGTTCAAGCTCAAACATATAAAGATCTATTTTTGGCCCACTATATGTACAAATATAAATCCTAGTCTTAATGAAAACTAACATTTAAACATATATTCAAATCATGAAGCATAAAACAAAACAAAAATCAACATGATAATCATAAAAACAATCATTATGTAAATCCACATGTTATTAGAACTATGATATACATTATAGCTAAACAATAGTGAGACCACAAAAATAATAGTCCATATTAAACATGGGTGTCTCAAAATGCTATACATGCATGTCAAGGATCTAATAATCATGGCATTTTTATAATAATCGATAAACAACAAAACATGCTATAAACAATGAAATGAAAGCATGTAAACAATATAGGGAGTTAGAGATTGATACCAAAACCGATGAAGGCACCTCTCTATTTCTCCAAACCAAGGTGGTCCTCCCACCAAACATCCCTTAAAAGTGATGCATCCACATAATTCTCATGAAGCTCGGAACGCATCCACTCCAATGTACCGCAACTCTCACGTCATGCGAGAGCCCACACCTACATCAAATATAATAGGGGTGGTCTTTGGTACCCATATCCTTTTGGGTCCATGGGGGTTAGTCCCTTTCCTAACCCAAACAAGTTTAATTGCTAAATTATCATCATGTATACGATCATAGCAAAATTTAGCAAGGTGGCCCTTACGTCCACAATGTGTACAAGTGTACACATGAGCATACAATGTGTGATGGTGGTGATCGTGATTAGCATGTGTATGCCGTGGAGGGTGTGCATGAATAGATGGAACTTGTTTCTTTCAAAACAAAGTTTCCAAACGTGTATGGCTCAAAACACATTGGCTCAAAGTGGAGCCCAAACAATCAACATTCTTCTTTAGCATGGATATATCATTTTTAATTAAAGAAGAAGTGTGGCATGCAATAGGTGATGTGTGTGATACTACAATAGCATGGCAAACATGTGTATCTATAACATTTTGCAAAGAAATATTTTTCTTTAAACAATCTTCTAAATCCTTAGAAATAGAAGCAATTTTCATTTTTAAAGAATTATTTTCTTTTAAAACAAAATCAAGTTTTGAAGTTAAAACTTTATTTTTCTTCAAAACATCATTACAATCATTTTTATTTTTCAAAATCTCATTTTCCTTTAGGGTAAGGTCTAGTTGAGATTTCAATGAATCCCTCTCATTAGAAATCTCCACATTCTCTTGCAAAACCAAGTTAAGTCTAGAAAGCAAATCTTTATTTTCATTATTAAGTCCTAAACTTTTCTTTTTCAAAACATGATATTTTTCTATTAATTTTTCACACACAATAGATAGTTCTTCATTCAAAGCATGGGCATCAACATAATCATTTGAAGAACTAGCACTATCTAGTTGAGTATCCGAATGTACCTCAAGGGAGTCATTCCCTTGGACCATGAAGCCTTGAGAGTCGGATTCTCCACTAGATTCCTCCGGTTGGATTGGCATTTGAAGCTCGGAGGTGGAGGTGGTTGTCAACTTGTTCCACACTGCAAAGGCGGAATCAAGATTAGAAACATACATAAGATATTCTTTAGGAAGCGTGCTTCTAATAGCCTCAAGGGCTTGTGCATTGGCCCCTATATGATTGCTATTACCAAGATAGCATTCTTGGTAGCGGCAAGAAAAACATGCAAGCCTAGGGTTTGTAGGTAAATGGACATCTTAGTCTTCCAAACAATAATATTGGAAGAATCAAACATAGGTGGGGTCATGAAGTCCATGAGTGCAAACTAAACGTGTGCAAACAAATATATGTGCCAAATACAAATGATAGATTAGCAAACAAGATCTCACTCCAAGGTTGTTAAACCTAAGTATCAGGAGCGTAGGCTCTGATACCAATTGAAATCACCTAGAGGGGGGTGAATAGGTGATAGTGCTAATCTAAAAACTAAATGCGGAAGCCAAAATAAATTTGCTCAAACAATTAGTACAACTAACGAGTGTAGCCGAATTCCCCGTGAAGGGCTCTGGACTAACTCCTCTTGATTCCCCTAGATAAGGGTTGAGGTGCTAAATGAAGCTCTCGTGGTTAAGTATAAGTGAGGCACACAAACACAAGCCAAGCATATAATGGATATAGACAATATGAAATAATGCAAGGCACAACGTAAGCAAATATGATATGAATGAAATGAATGATGCTATGCACAAAAGTAAAGAGAGAGGGTTAAGAGACAATGGATCAAATGCAAACACAAAGATATGTTCCGAGGTTCGAGCCCCTAGCTCTACGTCCCCGCCTTCACCGAGAAGGATTTCTAATCCACTATACTCCCACCGAGGGAACCTCCACCGAGGAGGATTTGTACAACAACAAGGAGTACCAAACTCCTCTCTCAAACACCACCTCACAACCGAGGGGTAGGCCCGTAGCCAAACAACCACAAACACCTCTATCGAAGAGGGATACAAACCAAACTCCACCACTCACTAGAGGGAGTAAACAACAATCTCCACCTCTACCAAAGAGGGAGCAAACACCAACACAAATCAACCTCACCAAGAGGGATTCAAGAAATCAAGGGGTTTATAACAAGTGGTATATCTCAACCATAAACCACTTTCCTTTTTTCACAAAACAATGATCCTAATAGAATAGGATACAAGTGGATATCAAGGTGTTTTTGAAAAGCAAATAACAAAGAAAAACTACTTGGAAAATCTCTTGTAGATGATAGAAATGAAAATCCAAAACAATATCCCAAAAACCTAGTTTTCTTTGATTTTCCAAAACCCTTGAAAACAATAAAGATGAAATCTTTGAAGCTCTAAAATACTTTGAAAACTTATTTTTAAAATCAGAGAATAGGAAAAATTTTCTTGTCAAAAGTCTTGTCAAAATCCCAAAGAAGTGGGGCTTAAATAGCCCTCTCCAACAAACTAGCCGTTGGCTGATTTTTCAGCCAGCACGGCTGGCGGTCGACCGGCCCGGTCGACCGCCAACGGTCATAATTATGACAGTTGGAGGAACCCGGTCGACCGCCAAAAACAGAGAGCAAGGCTCTCTGGCCGGTCGACCGACCCGGTCGACCGTGCCTTGTGCCTGGTCAACGTGCACAGGTCTGTGCACGTCGGTCGACCGACCCGGTCGACCGACTCTGGGGTACGGTCGACCGTGCCGGTCGACCGCCAGAGCCTGGCAGGCAGCAATTTGGGTCTGAAAAACTTGTTTAAAAATATTCTAATAAATCCCATAAATCTTCTAAAAATTCACAAATAGTTTTATTATTTTACATGGATATACAAACATGTGATAAAAATTTCAAGACAAATATCAAACATATTGAATCATTTTTGTGTCTTAGAAATTTTATCAAAAACCAAAACCTGTATTTTATCAAACTTGAATTTTTCAATAGGAAATCTGATTTTTCCTAAAACTCATTGAAATACAAAAACATGATATTTAAACACATTGAAGCATGTTGCATATGGACATAAGTCCAATATACATGAAACATAAACATATCATAGTTTTTGTCTTTAAATCCAAAAATATGTTTTGTTAAAAATATCAAAACATAAAACTTGTGTGTATTGTGTACTTGAGCATATCAACTATCTAATCTTTACAAATAGATCTAAACAAACTAAACTAGGATACCTAAGTTTTCTTGACGATCTTCCATCTTCAAGTCGACTCGATCCAAAACGTGATCCACGAGCAAGACTCCAACGAGTGCAAGGTATGATCTTAATGCTCGGGCTCTTGAATCACCATGTGAAGGCTTCAAAACTCATCTTGTTGAAGCAATCACTAACTAATATCTTGCTTAATGATCTGAAACTAAAATCACAAGATTATTAGTAAACATAACTACATGAGTTAATCATCATCAAAACTAAAGTGGAAGGCTTCTGGGCCAACAGTGGGCCCCTAGGGACATCTCGGACTCATTAAGAGATTGACCGAGGGTGAAACATATTTTGAATCTTACTCTTGTGAAATCGGTGTCTAAGGTTGGGGATTAAGAAGTTACGCCTCGAAGATACCGTGGTTTGGCGTAATTAAGGCCCGTTACTTACGCACGGATACCTCCCACGATATTTTGTTCCTACCTGGACGATTAGCTTGTGGTCGGATTCAAGTAACAACCTCCCCCGGGTAATCGACCAGTTAGGAGTCGTCTAGGTCTAGGTCAACCCTACTATAGGCTTGGTTTTGATTTTTTCTTTTCTTTTTGTTTGTTGTTTGATTTTCTTTTTTATTTGTGATTGTTTATGAAATGGAATTCAACAATAACAATTCTTTCAATCCGAATATGAATCCATATTTCACACCGACCCCATTTGTTTCGGATAATTCCAATCCAGCTTTTTGCAATATAAACCAACCAAATACACCGGGTTGGACTTATCCGAATCAATGCAACCCATACTCACAATCTTATGACTATAATTTTTAAAATAATTTCAACTCTTCACAGAGTCAATGGGTATTCACCTCCCCCGAGACCAATTTTTCACCACCTTGTCCACAATTTTCACAATTTCCACAATCTCCATTCCCCGATTTCGCTTCCTATACTCCTTTTTCTGGACCTCCAATTGAAGAAAAATCCGAGTTAGAAAAGCGTATAGAAGCCAACCTACAAGAGGCCGAGCGACAACGTCAGAAAATGTTAGCCTCTCCAATTTCACAATATTTCAAGAGTCTTACTCAGTTCCTCCTCCTCATAATGAACAATCATCTGCCCTGAAATTGAGTAAGGATCTCTTGTGTGAGTCCAAGCTTCAATCTCAAAACATTTTGGACTCACAGTCTTCACAAAATTTTCAAACCAAGATTCTTATACTCCCCTTCTGGACAATCCACTTAAAGAACAATCAAGTCTAGAAAAGAGTATAAAAAACTTGCAGGAGTCAGCTTTACAATTTTAAAAATCTTTTTCTCAGTCTATTGATAGGTTGGAATCACAATTAAGTAAATTGGTCAACATTTATAAGAATGAAGAAACACTCTCTTCTCCACCTTTGACCAATCCAAATATCTCTAACTCTATCAATTTGACCCATGGCTCTTGTTGTTTTGGACACCAAGATTCCTACACTCATTTTCTAGAATAACCACCTGAAGATACATCATATCTAGAAAAGAGTATAGAAGTCTTGCAAGAGTCCGTGCTAAAATTTTAAAAATCTTCCACAGAGTCTATCAATAGGTTGGAAACACAATTGAGTCAATTGGTTAGCATTTATAGGAATGAGAAGACTCTATCTTATCAACCTTTGACCAATTCAGCTATCCCAAACTCTATTGATCTGACCTAGGACTCTTTTCATTTTGAAAATCAAATTCAATTTCAGCACAACCATCTGAACTTGTCCAAACTTCAAATGTTAAAAATCCTATTGATATTTTGGCAAGTTATCCTTTTTCTGAAATTGAACTTGAGCATGAATATGATCCTGAACATCCACTTGGTAATTTAATTTCACTTTCTGATTCAATATTGAATGAGGTGTTTTTACCTGAATTCAGGCTTTTCCCGAGTCAGTATTGGATCCAGTGCCAGTCCATTGTGAAATTGAATCACCAATCTTTTATGATCATCATATTAAACTTGACCAATTTCATACTTTTGAAAGTCCCATTGACAATTGGCAAGTTCTTATTTTTATGGAATTGAACTCAATGAGGAATGTGACTTTGATCCTCAAATTTGTGATCCAGTTCAAATTCCTGAATCAATATTGACTCCTGTTTTGTTACCCAATTTGAGCAACATTTTAGAGTCAGTTTGGTTCCCATACCTTTCATTCTTGAACTTGAATCACCAATCTTGAAAAGTCACATTCCATCATGGGAAAATGAATGTGGACTTGAGTTTCATCTTCTTGATTTGGACCCACTTCCTGAACCAATCTCGACTCCTGAACCTTTACTTGACTTAAGTCTTTTTCCTGAGTCGGTATTAGTTCCTGTACTTCCTGGGTCTAAATCAATCATTCCATTTTGGACAAGGGTCTTGATAAATTTGACTCTGAAATTATTTGAAAAATTTGAAAATTAGATAGGATTAAATTCTTAATAAAAAATCATAAATATATACATCATTTTAGTGGGTTGTATTTTAGAGATCTCTGGTAGGTTCCTCCGGATTCCACGCACATTGAATTGGGCTGCATTTCGTGGACCAATCAGACCGCCACCGGAACCACCACCTTGAGGTGATTTTTCCTTCCCTCTCTATTTATTTCATGCATACATACATCACGATGCATTGAGAACAATGCATGAGATAAGTGTGGGGGAGGGTTTACTAACATAGAGTTTTTTAGATTTTATTTCTTTTACACTTCTTTTTAGGATACTTTTAGAAATTTCCCTTTTTTATGTATAGGATTTTTCTCTTTCTTTAAAAAATTTTTGAAATAAGAGACAAAGTTTTGATCTATTTTTAAGAAAATTAAGATGATCTTAAAAATTAAGAAAGTCTTAATTATGACATCTTAAACCTAGTCAAAATAATGGATTTTGTTTAAAATTATAGGCTAAGGAAGATAAATTGGAGAGATAGTTTTATCTTGAAATTTTTTTTGCCTTAAATAGTATGCACTTCACACTTACACATTTTTTGGGATGGATACAAAGACCTAAAATGCCATAAAAGTAAAAATAAATAAATATAAATGAAAAAAATCACTTATTAAGCTTGATAACTATGCCTCAAGAAGCATGATTATTCACGCCTAAAGGTGGTAATAAAGAACAAATAATCCCCCTTAGTTTTGTGGCCTTGTTTACTCGAGTCCTTAAACCTGAGGGATATTTTCTCATCTGGTGCCCTAAAACCGTCTGGTCTGGGAGTCATCGGTTAAAGGTTCATTACTCGGGTAAACTAGAAAGCCTAAGAAAACTAAAGGAAGAAAAAAAGAAAAAGAAAAAGAAAAAAATATATAAAAATAAATGGCTTGGTGGCTAGAGTTGAAATCCCAGAAAATTTTCACTATCACAAAGTGCATATTATCTAGGTTTTTTGAAAGATAAAATATTCAATCTAGTTTTGAATTCTTACCTTAATTGAAGACAAGATCTTGCATAGAGACTAAGTTTAAGGAAGAATGATTTTTGGTAGACTTATGACCTTAGATCGCTTATATTTTTGCAAAAATATTTTGAAAACTTGTCTCTCTTTCAAAATGTGTTTTCAAAATACTAACATTTGTCTTCTTTCTTTATGGATTTTGTGGGTGCAATCCGCTGAAAACTCTCAGGAGACAACACTCCTCCTCTAGGGGTAACCTAGAGGTTTAACGGCTTGTTGCACGCGCTCAGTGCAATCGCGTCACCTGCGAAAGTGGTGTAATAACATATATAGTATAGTTTTTCTTTTCTTGTTTTGCTCGGGATGAGCAAAAGATAAGTGTGAGGGTGTAATTAGTCTACAATTCTGCATTATTATATCGCATTTCTCGACCGATTTATGAACAAAATGTCAGTCTAAACCATATTTTGGTCTCTCTTGCAGGTAAATCAAGAGTTTAAGGGCAAAGAAGTAATAAGAGCTTAATTAAACCCATTTTTGGGTAATTAAATCCACATTACTTGGAGGTCAAGCAAGGAAATCTCTAGAAGATGCATTGAATCTAGACGCTTGCGCATGCTAGATGAAGATTCGGCCGAATATACCCAAAACCGAATATACCCAAAACCGAATATACCAAGAAGGCCCCCGAAGCGTCGCACGTCCCCGCACCAAAACCAGGGAGCTAACTCCGTGGTTTTGCCGCGGATCCGCGGCAATTGCATCCGCTGTAATGTGGTAGGCCCACATGTCGATTTTTGACACGTGGGCCCGTCTCGTTTTTTAGAAACTATATTTGCCTATATAAACCCCTGTAGAGGTCCAAAACGAAGCAGTTTTTTTATTTTAGGCTAGGGTTTCTATGTTTTAGTGTAGTATAGGGTAGGTGTTCTTCATTTCTTATATCTTGTATTTGTATTTTGTTTTTAAATCTTGTAGTAGGGCTGAGAGATTCAGAGAGAGATAGAGAGGGATTGATGTAATAGATGGTGACAATCTATGTAAAGGTGCCTCCTTTCTTCTCTATTGTAATCTTCTCCATCTTCTACATGATGCTTTGCTAACTTTTCTTCTCATGGCAATCTAACTACTAACCACTAACCATCTAACCACTTACTTGATAATCCACATGAATCTAATAGCCTCTACAAGGCCTTGCTCTTCAAGAGCCATTGATAGCTCATGATGATGGATTCTAACATTCTAACATTTCTAACATCTAACCCACTAACTTGCTAACTTGCAATATCGTCTTTATTTCATGCTCACCTCTAACCAGTTTTGATGATTTAACAGTAGCATGCAACTTATTTGTGGTATTGATGTGTTGTTTGAATGTAGAAGAATAATCTTATGAGCCATGCTTTGTATCGTCTCTTGAAGCCACGGATTAGTAATGGCGGAGGATCCATGTGAGGCAACTATCACTAAGAGGTTAGCATGGTTAGTGGAGCAATTAGTAGTTAGTAGCCATGAGTTTTATTTTACTTTATTTTGAAAATTATTTCCAAAATCCTTTTCTCATTTTTCTATCGATGTTTTCACCATCCTCTTAGTTCACCTTTGTTTCATCTTCTTTAATATTTTATTTTTCAAACCACTTCTCTCTTTTATTTTTACATCGCTTTCATCGCATCTCCTCGCCTACCACATTCTGGATTTCTTTTCTTTTCATTTTATTTTTCTAATTCTTTTAAACAAAGAAGACTTATTAACATAACCAATGTGAATAGAGACTGTTAATGTTTCTATCGCCTCCCGTCCCTGTGGATTCGACCCGTTGAGCCAATGCTATAACGGAAGTATCAAGAGAACATTAACACATACGAGCTTTTACATCGATTTCATAATACACACATTTTAAGAGTGCTAGTTACGCCCCGATCAATAGATGGTGACCAAATTATATAGTATTCCGATGGTGATGAGGACACTTGGTCTGATGTTGCCATAAAGGAATTTGATGTTAATGCTAAGACACACTATGGCTTACTTCAATCTTTGAATGATGATGATATCTCTTGAGTTATATATTGCAAATTCGCCTATGAGATTTGGTCACATTTGATTGTCACACATGAGGGAATATCACAAGTCAAGAGAGCCAAAATAGATCTCTTGTGCTCTAACCATATAAATTTTAGTATGAATGAGAATGAACCAATTGATGATGTGATTAAATAATTTACTAAAATCGTAAATGGTCTTGTATCTTTAGATAATGAGATTGACAATGAGCAAAAAGTGAGGAAGGTCATTCGTGCTCTTCCATCATCTTGGGAAGTCAAGTATACTATTTTGAAGAAGCTTAATAACAAGGAGAAGATGGAGCTCATTGGTCTTATTTGAAAGCTTAAGACCCATGAAATGGAGAGAAAAATCTAGAGAAGAGAAGGAACCCCAAAAGAAGAAGCACTTGCGTTCAAGTCTACTCCACTCATCTCCGACGAAGATGAAGATGATCAAGAGGATGATGAAGATTTATCCCTCCTCGTGAAGACTGTAAGGGAAATATACAATAAGACTAAGTTCAACAACTGAAGAAGATGGCAAGAAAAAGAAAGACAGTTTGCTATAATTGTAGAAAGCTCGGTCATATCGCTGCTGATTGCTTGTAGACAAAGAGCAAACTCACTATCTCCAAGAAGCTCTACAAGAAGAAAGCCTCGAAAGCTACTTGGGATTCATAGAGTGAATCCGAGGAAAAGGTGAACGCGACAAACATGTCTTTCATGGCTAATGATAACACACTTAAGGTATCTCCCGAAATCACTTTTTATGATTGTGGGTTATCTATGAATGAACTTGGTGAAGCTTTTGAAGAACTTTCTGACAACTATGATTTTCTTAAAAAGAAGTATTTAAAAATGAAGAAAATGAATTTCTTCAAAACTAGTTAATTATTGCTTCTAAAACAAAAAAGAAATTTTACCTTCTTCTCTTCAAAGACTCAAAATAATTTTGATGCATATAAGATTTCTTGCAATGCCAAATTTTCATGCATTGATGAAAATGAGCTGAAACATGATGAAAAATAAGATTAAATATTTGAGAAATGTTTTAGAAATATGTAAGTTTTACAAAACTAGGTTAGAAGTCATGTTTTTTAAGAGATAAACTCAAAGGAAACCATCTACATATGCTTCACACACACAAGAACAACCACATGCTCATCACACTCCTCATGCACATAATACACATCATGCACACAATGCATATCATACATATCATGCTTTTATGTATGCTAGGGCATACTTATGAACGTATTGTGGCCAAAATGGTCACTTGGGTAAGTTTTTCTATGATAAGATGAATATTTCAAATAGTCATGTTTGGGTTCAAAAAACTAACATTTTAGGACCCAAGAAAATTTGATTATTAAAGTCAACATCTATTTTAAATATTATAGATACGCACCGAGGCTCCAAAATATAGGGAGTGGTGATATCTTAATAGTGGTTGCTCAAAGCGTGCATAGGACATTATCAACTTTGCAACTATATCAAGATTCAATGATGGTGGCACTATTATCTTCGGAGATGACTCCAAGGGTAAAATTATTGGTATAGATAATAACAAGATTGGCTCATCTCCTTTAATTGAGAATGTTACTTTGGTATATGGCCTCAAGCAGAATCTTTTAAGCATTAGCCAATTGTGTGTCAAAGGCTTAAGGGTTATTTTGATGATTTTACTTGTGATATAGATAAAAAAATAAATTCTTGTGTGTTTTTTGATTTTCATGAAAATAATATTTACACTATTGATATGATGAATTTACAATGACTGCTACTTATTCAAATGCTTTTAATGAAAATTCTTGGTTGTGGCATAGCATTTAGGTCATATTTCTTTTGATCATCTATCTCGTGTTAACTCTAAGAAAGCAGTGAAAGGTATTCCTAATTCAAAATTTGAAAAGGACCGCATACGTGATGCGTGTCAACTTGAAAGACAAACCAAGTTCTCTTTCAAATCCATCAAGGATATATAACATCATGACCTTTAGAATTAACATATATGGATTTGTTGGTCCAGCTAAAACCAAAAGTCTTAATGAAAACTGTTTTGTTTTGCATTCTAGTTGATGATTTTTCCAGATTTACATCTGTTTTGTTTTTGAAAAATAAAGATTAAGCTTTTTGATTTTTCATGTTTCTAGAAAAAAATGAAAAAGAAAAATGATTTTTCAATTTTACACACTAGAAGTGATAGAGGTGATGATTTATCAACCATTCTTTTATCACTTATTGTGAAGAAAATAGAATCAAACATGAGCTACCGTGTCCTAGAACTCAACAACAAAATGGAGTCATTAAAAGAAAGAATTGTACTCTTCAAGATATTAATAGGACCATGATTAGCGAATACAAACTCCCTCAATATTTATGAGCCGAGGCCGTAAACACTTCACATATGAAAAAAAAAGTTTATTTTTGCAAAATACTAAAACTCCTTTTGAGATTATTACTTAAGAAAACCAAATATTTCATATTTCAAAGTTTTTGGATGTAAATGTTTAATTTTGAATACTAAAGATAATTTATGAAAGTTTGATCTAAAATCTTTTGAAGCTATTTTTGTTGGGTATTCAAATTCAAGTAAGGCTTATAGAGTCTTCAATATATCAACTTTGACTATTGGAGAGTCTATGCATGTGAAGTTTGAGAAATCTAACAATTTTGTGAAGAATGTTGTAGATAATGAGATTGATTCCTTAGGTGAAGGTATTGAGAATATGTCCATGAATGACTCACAGATGCAAGAAGAAGAAGACAAGCCAAAGGACGATATAAACGGAGAAGTCCAAGAAGTTGAAATGGAGCAAGCCCACAGTTCTGAAGGATTGGAGATACACTACAAGTCATCCCAAAGATCTCATCTTAGATGATATATCCAAGGGGGGTAACCACTAGATCCAAACTTCATGATATTTGTGGTCATTTTGCTTTCATTTCGCCATAGAACCAAGAAAATCCTCGAGGTCGAGGGCGACTCATATTGATTACTTGCAATGCAATAGGAGCTCAATCAATTTGAGCGTAACTAGGTTTGGCATCTTATTCTCAGGCCCAATGATAGACCAACTGTTTGTACTAAATGGATCTTTAGAAATACGTTGGATAATTTGAGTAATGTAATTAGAAAAAAAAGCTAAGTTAGTGGTCTAAGGTTACACTCAAGTTGAAGGAATCAATTTTGAGGAAACCTTTGCACTCATACACGGCGTAAAGCCATACGGATGATCCTTGCTTTTTCCTCATATAAAGATTTCAATATATTTCAAATAGTTGTTAAAAGTTCTTTTCTAAATGGTTTTATTAAGGAGGATGTGTATGTTGAACAACCTCCCGGGTTTGTTGATTCTACATATTCTGATTATATTTTAAAACTAGAAAAGATTTATATGGTTTGAAACAAGCTCCTAGAGCTTGGTATGAAAGACTTAGTAGTTTTCTTGTGAATAAGAATTTTGTTAAGGATAAAGTAGATATCACTTTATTTACTAAGCATGTTGATAATGATATTTTTATTACAAATCTATATTGATGATATTATCTTTGGATCTACTAATGAAAATCTACGCAATGATTTTGAGAAGGAAGAGTTTCAAATGAGAATGATGGGAGAGTTCAACTATTTTCTTGGACTCCAAATCAAGCAAAGGAGCAATGTGATCTTCGTCAATCAAGCCAAGTACACAAAATAACTAATCAAAAAGTTTAGTCTAGAAGTCGTGAAGATTAGCAAGACTCTGATGACTACTATGATCAAGCTTAATTAGGATGAACAAGATA
This sequence comes from Agave tequilana, assembly GCA_038442645.1. NCBI lineage: Eukaryota > Viridiplantae > Streptophyta > Magnoliopsida > Asparagales > Asparagaceae > Agave > Agave tequilana. The sequence continues at coordinate 110,510 of JAVJIF010004186.1, forward strand.
AAAATAGTAACATTAAACTCTATTGTAGTATGATTGATAGTTTGTTTTACTAGACGGCAAATAGGATGGATATCATGTTTAGTGTTTGCGTATGTGCTAGATTCTAATCTTATCCTAAAGAGTCTCATTTGATTATGGTAAACACATTATTAAATATTTTAAGGGCACTATTGGTATGGGCTTGTGGTATCCGAAGACCGAACAATTTTCAATGACGAGTTATTCATATGCTGACTATGCTGGTTGTAGAGTGGAGAGGAAGAGTATTAGTAAAACTTGTCAATTTTCAGAAAATTGCCTTGTTTCATGGTCTTCCAAGAAATAAAATTTCGTGGCCCTCTCAACCGCCGAGGTGGAGTATGTTACCGCCGGGGCTTGCTGTGCACAAGTCCTTTGGATGAAACATACTCTCCTTGATTATAATTTACATTATATAATATTAAGATTTTTTGTGATAACACTAGTACTATTCATCTGACCAAAATACAAATCAATATAGTAAGACAAAATATATAGAGATTCGATATCACTTTCTTAGAGATCATTATGAGAAAGACGATATTTAAATTGATTACGTCTCTACCGATTTTCAATTGGCCGATATTTTTACCAAACCACTTGATTATGATAGATTTTTCTTAATATGTGGTGAATTAAATATTTGTATGATTGATACATGATTATTTTTTTATATTTATTTCATGTTTTTATCATGAATCTACATTATAGGACTTTATTTTAAATTGGTATCATTTTAAAATTACATACTCTCAAAATTGGTTTTTCTCCTAATTTCAATTTCTTATTCATTCCCTTTTTGATGCATGAAAAAAGGGGAAGAAGTAGTTAAGTAGTGTTAAGGAGGCTATTTAAAGTTATTTAAATCCATTCTTTTGTTTTAAAGGATAACTGAGCTTGTCATTTTTTTCTTGATTGCAAACCTATTTAGCGGATGAATGGATGGATGGATGGATGGCAATTTAATGTATATTGTTCTAAATTGTTAAATAAAATTTATATATGCAGGCATGCAACTTAGTTATATTGATGAATTCTTTTTAATCATATTGAATTCGATTTCAAATGAGCATAATTTTACGGGAAGCTTTTCAAGCTTTTCATATAATTTTTGGTAAATAACTCATGTATTTTGTCATCATAAAAAAGGAAGAGATTATTAGCCAAAGGGTACAATCATCGATTTTTTTTAACGATTACAAAACTCATGTAGTTATGAGGTACTAATAAAGTTCAAGAATGTTTGAGTTTTTAGGGGTCAAAGGCTATGTAGTTTCATTTTTTCATAAAAAGAAAGTGTTGAAGTACTCAAGTTGATTCAAGCATGACATTCAAGTTCGGACGATCAAAGCATGGATTTTCGAAGATGCCCACTTGAAGAAGATTTAAAGATTGAGTAACCCTTATAAAGATATAGAATATTTAAATTTAGTGTGTTGAATTGATGCTCAAGAATACATCACACACATAAAAGATTTTTATCTAGTTTTTGATTTTTGAACAAACTTATTTTTCAAACTAGTCTACTTACACATGTTCAATATTTGTTTAAATTTATATGCCTATACAATACATGTATTTCATAGTTTAAATATAGCCAAAATTATTTTAGTATGTATGTGTGTGTGTGTGTATTAAAAAGATTAGTTAGCATTTTCAAATTCCTTTATATTAATTTTTAGGTTAGGCCGGTCGACCGCCCAGTAGATCGTACGCGGTGCAGAGAACTCTGCACAGCTCTCGGTCGACCGAGCGGTCGACCGTATGCGCACACTAACATGAACATGTCTGTGCATGCTTATCGGCCGACCGACCGGTCGACCGCCAAACCTTGGGTGATTTCTTTATTTGGTTTGCGATCGACCGACCGGTCGACCGACTGTAGTACCAGAACATTCCCTTTATGTTTATGGCTTGGTCGACCGACCGATTGAACGACATGCAACGACTATTTTTTGACTGTCCTGTCGATCCACCAGCCTGTCGACTGTTGACCTGTCTCTGCTACAGTAACGACTAGTTTTTAATCTGTTTGGCTTCTGACTTTTTTCAACATGTATATTTGCTATTTTAGGATCTAATCACTTGTATCAAGACTTGTTTTCCCCTCTAATGACATTTACCTTTTCGGTTATTTATAGAGGATTTTACAAGTTTTTATCAAGAGAAAACAAATTTTACAAGAAAATCCAAGTTTTTTGTTTTTAAGTTTTCAAGTTTTAAGAGCTCTCAATTCCAAATCAATTTCTACAGGTTTTAAGCTCTCAAGATCATTCTTTTAAACTGAAGTTTTCTCTCACACAGACTTCTTAAGCTTCACTTCTCCATTCTATACTCTAGCAAGTTGTAAAGAATGAGTTTGTGATTTTTGTGGTCACCAAGAACTTGTAAACTTCATTGGATTTGTGCAACCTCTTGTGTAGAAGATTAAAGATTGGAGTTGTAACTCCATATCTTGTGTAGATCGTTATTGTTATCGTTCTTTTGTGAAAATCCTAAGGATAGTGAAAATCCTTCACAAAGTGAAGGCGGGGACATAGAGCGAATTGCTCGAACCTCGAAACGAATTCTTTGTGTTTGCAATTGATATTTCTCCTACTCTTTCTCATACTCTATTGCTCATACTTTTATTACTTTTATTGTTCTTTACTCTACTTGCTTTATATTGCTTGCATTGTCATACAAGTTAGTTTTTCTCATTCAAGTAAGAAGGTAATTGTGCACCTCAACTCTTATTCAAGAAGATTTAAGAAGAGATGTTCTAGAGCCCTTAATTGAAAATTCGGCTTCACTTCTTATTTTTGATTTGATCGTTCTTTTTATTGTTTAATTGGTTGCATTTTCGTATTAAATTAGCATTTCACTGGTTCACCCCTTCTAGGTGACTTTCTCGGTGCTCGCGTTGGCCGCTTGCACCCAGTACAGTCCTTTTTGGACGGGGCCGAGCTACAACCCTCCCATTTCATGCGGGTGTGGGCCTGGGCCGCCCGCTTCAGAATTGAAGCGGGTTGCAAGAACGAGCACGTACGTGCCCGACCCAAAGCGGTTGCCCTGCCCTACGAGCAAAATGGTTCTGACAGAGCCATTGTAACCACCGCTTTCTACCCCCAATAAATAGTAGGGTTTTCTTCTCATTCAACACACTGAAATCAAGAACATCACTTCTATTCCTTCTTCTCTCCTCTGAATAATTTCCATTAAATTTTAAAATAAAAATTCTCTGTCCGAATTTTGCCTTGGTAATTTTTTCATCTTCCAATTAGTGAAAGATGCAGTTCGACTTTGGTTTGACTATACGAGGATATGTATTGTGCTTTGCAAATATCATGAAAGAGTGTTATATCTTGAGAGACCAATGTTTATTATCTCGTAGGCGCAGTAACGGAGCAAATTGTCTTAAGGAGAATCGCTTTACGCGTACCTCACTCCTTATTCTATATTTTTGAACTAACATTCTTATAGTAGAAATTCTTGTTAAATTATTTATCTTGAATAAATAATTAGTGTATTATTATTAATATGAGACTGACTAAATATCAGTCTGATTGGTGTTTAAGAAAGAAATTTTAAGTAACATTCTACTGAATGAGAAAAATCCCACCTAATTATCACCGACATGGCCAGTTTGACCGATTGCTCTTGATTGGTTATCAGTACTAAAACGTATAGCCATCTATGAATGTGATAAGTAAGAAGCTTTGCGTACTAAACATTCATCACATTAACCATCCCAAATCCATTTAGCGGTCGTTTGTTTCTTGGAAAGAGCCCGAAGTAGAGTATTTCAAGACTTTTTGGGTACTTCAGTGATCATTTTAGACGTTTGTTTGCGTACAAGTTTTTAAGAGCATGAAGTGAAAATGCCATCTTCAAGTAATATCTACTTATATTCTAGCATTGTTTGCTAATTAAATGATTTAATTTTAAAAAAAAGAAATAAAAAAAGTCCAGAAAAAGATTTGGATCTACATCCCATTTTTGTGCGTCTATCAGCCCATTTTTATCCTAATACAATTCTCGAATCGGTCCTGCGTAGTATGTGTCACGTCGGATCCTTGTAGGATTCACCAAAATCCCTTCAACATCTTGTGAATTTCTTGTCAGTGCGAAATAAACAACCGACAAGCCCGTAGAGGAGTCACTTCGGGGGCTTCAGAATTTCTTCCGAGCAAACAAACAAACCCTTACTTGAGGGGTTGTGAGATTCTTTTCAGAAAAGAATAAGTTGGCAGTTGTGGCTCAAAGTAAATAAAGAGAAAAATAAAAGAAAATGAAGTATTTATCACCATGGGGTGCTTGTATTAGTTCCTTGAGAAAGGTACATGTGATATGGGAATCAATTTTTATTGTGACTATTATGTGCTTGTAACTATCATAACTTTTTATTGTTCTCTAGTTTCTGATTAATAATTTCTAATTGATAATTCCCTCAAAAACAAAAAATTTCTTTTGTAAATTAACTTTTCTCCAACACAAAATTCAATGGTTACGACAACTGATTTGTCCTATTAACTACGAGTCAGTAAGAAATCTCCTCTGACTACTCCACTACTTTTGCGACGTTATCACTGGTCAATTACCGGATAAATTAAGCTGGAACCTAAGGAAAAGCATACAAGAAGAGCAACGAAAAGTTCTAAAGATGTGACGTAGAGAAGAGAGGCAAGAGATTCAAAAAAACGTGCTCCGGATAGAGTAAGCTCAGTCAAGCACTTAGATGACAAACACTCTGCATTATAAGAGAGAGAGAGAGAGAGAGAGAGAGAGAGAGAGAGAGAGAGAGTGGTCGATGGATTGCTAACAAGCACAAACAAGACGATCAATAAAGACAACAGGGAGAAGACAATCAATTTCGATGAATGGTTTTAAAAGGAGGCGACGAAGGACCGTCGTGCATGCATGTGAACTTTTTCCTTAACGATGAAAGCGAGAGAAACATTATTAGTCTGGACCATTTGAACTTTTATTTGTTTCTGGTGGGGATTTTAGTGTTGCAGTCAAGTTATCTCACTAGGTTGGTGCACCTTTTTAAATGCCTTTCAGATGTTTGAGGACCTTAGCCACCAACTGTGACATTGATCTTAATGTATCTGTATAGATTTCCAGTCAAAAAGACTGTTGAAAGGGAGCATGCAATCCACAATAGATGTGGAAAAATGCAATTGGACCATGCCTTGGTTGAAGAAAGCTTGAAAATAATGGATTTGTGGAAAACTCTGGTTCAAGATATGTAAGTAATACGTAGTGGAGAATATGTATTGCTAAAAATATGACTGAGGCCCAACTTAGAAAGGTTTGATTTCTCTTGAGTTGTTCAATTATACGGATAACTTAATAATATAAAAATTAAATTTAATCAAATGATTAAATTCCTAATAGAGTCAAGATTAGATTAGCCGGAAAGCACGCGCAATGCACATTTAAAAAAATTATGAAAGAAAGCAAACAAATGAAAATTAATTGTTAATTTTCACCACCATATTAATCAAAATTTCTTAAAGCTAATTAATTAAATTAAAATATAATTATTGTTAGGTTTGCGTCTCGTATCTGGTTTTGTATCAAATATGGGCTTTGTGCATGTAGGCTTTTGGGCCGGATTTACTTAGTAATGTGGGTTATTTCTAAATATAAGTAGTAGTAGAGTTTCTTTGTTACAATGTATAAGAGGTGACTTTGAAAGACGATGTGAATCGATGAGATGAGATGGTGATAAAAACTTAGTTCTCTTGTATTCTTATATTTGTTCTTTTTTTCAATAATGGATTTCACATTGATGCCTCGTGGAGTAGGTTGAAATCGGGCAGTTGAACTACGTAAATATCGTATCTTTTTCCCGTTGTGACTAGTATAAAAGTACATACAATGCATGTGCAAAAAGAATAAACATGTGAGCCTGTGAACTTGACATGGCACATATACCAATTTTCTATGCCAAATCTCATAATATATCTAGAAGGTGCATGTCATAGTGTGTAAAGTTTAATTTTGCTGGGAGACTTGGACAAAAGAACCTCAAGGGATATATCAGAATGACAGGAGTCCAAGACAGGGGAACTCGAGAACATTTTTGCTCCTCAACATTCATGTAGTATTCACTAACAACATAATATGTATGGAGATAAAGAGTGTATATTTAGCTAGAAAAATTCTATATAGCCAAGTCAACTTATAGATTGCCAATGCAACTTCCTTGGAGAAAACATGCATTCTTGGGTGAACATGACATGCGAACAATGGTCTGAAAGAGAGACAATGCACTTCAAACTGTAGAACTTCGATACCCTAGTTTTATGGCACATTGAGTGCAGGAGCAGAGAATCAATATCAGTTTGTATTATTTTCTTTCCTTACTATCCCCCCCTAAGAACAACATTATGAAACTAACTTTTATCGGTGATATAGATTAATGGAGGCTAGAGAATTAACATAACAACCATAAAGCATTGTACTCTTCGTCATTTAAAAACAATTTTCATGTGAGCAACTTGAGACAATCCTAACCTCCTCAGTTCTTTGCACGAAGGTGAACTTCGTTCATGAATTTAACTTCAGACGTTCGAATAGGCTCTTTCCTTCAAGTATAACAGAGAAGCTAAGCTTTAAAAATTCCTCCAAGCTCAAAGTCCTGTAAAACTCCATGCCTCCTTTGACAAGTTCAGGAAGCGGACCAATGAGCTCAACGAACTTTGGGGTTTGGAAAGCAGCGATAGATATGCATTCTTTCTTTGGATGTACAATAGCCCTATGTTCAATGCTTTTATGTTTCCCATTGGTATAAATCTGCAAGCAAAATCAAACATATATGCATGTTATTAGATGTAAACAATGCCTAAAAGAGAATAAATAGAGTAAGTCATAGTAATCAAGCACATTTCTGATTAGTTGAGGGCACATCTTGAAGGTTCTCAATTCTGCCTGTATTTTGGCATAATTTTTTTTTTCTCTTCTGATTGTTTGAATGTTAAAAAATTTAAATCTGCAAAAATTATTTCCTACAGATATCATTCATTTTTTTCAATATCTTTCCCTAAAATATAAATGTTGGTTTCTGGGATCAATCTGACAACTAATCAATATCACTGAAATATCAACAATCTAACTGGCCAGATCGGTAAATATCAGGTGGGAGGTTTTCCGTTCAATAGAACGTTCCTTAATTTAAGAAACACCTTTCAATTTCCTTCCTTGGTTAAACACCAATTAGACTGATATAAATCAGTCTCAATATACTGAATATCAGTATATCCCCTGTATAAAAAAATTAATTCACTTATACAGTACTTGGAATGAGGTACGCTTAAAGCGAATCTCCTTAAGACAATTACGTCCCCCGCACTGGTGCTAACGGGTTACTGGACGCTGGTCTCCCAAGATACAACACTCCTTCACGGTATTTGGATAGCACTACCAAATCACCGTACGGTCGAACCGTAGTTAACAAGTACCTTCACAGGATTATTGAAGCAGCGGGACAAAGACAAATTTCGGGAGAATATTTACCTTTACTTTGGAGGAGCACCCACTGTAGAGGAAGAAGGAATGTTGAAGAATATTCTTCTTCAGAATTCCCAGATTCAGACAACAATTCTATTAAAGAATCTGTTAAATTTTCTGAGCCCTCTTTCAGAACGAATTGTTGCAGAATCTCTTTTGGAAGCCGCTTCGGAAACCGAATTACTGATTTCCCACTTCCTGTTTGGAAGTCACTTCAAGACAGAGAGAGAGAGAGAGAATCTCCTTCAGATTTCTTGCTGTTGGTGTGTTGTGTTGTTAATTGAGAATTCGGAGCGCTATTTATAGTGCTCCGGGAGGGGCCAACTGGTCCGAACCCAACGAATAGTTGCAACGGTTCGGTCTGAACCGTTGCAATGGTTCGACCCAACCACCGCAACCGTTGGCCGTCCACTACCGCGATAGCCGTTGGCGGAGCGGTTCGGATCTGGATAGTGGGGCGGGTCCGTTGGCGGGGCGGTTCGGATCCGAATAGCGGGGCGGGTCCGTTGGCGGGGCGGTTCGGATCCGATAGCGGGGCGGGTCCGTTGGCGGGGCGGTTCGGATCCGGATAGCGGGGCGGGTATGCTTCACGTAACCCATACCCGTGAGACCCAGTTCAAAAAAAACCAGGCCGGGTAGGGAACCCGCACCCGAACCCGGACCCGGACCCGGACCCGGTCCCGGCCCGGCACCGGCACCGGCTCTGGCCGGCCGCCGCCACCACCAGCGGCGGCACGCACGCGCATGTGCGGGCATGGTTTCCTCCCAATCGCGCGCGAAAACTCCATGTACCCAAAGGGCACGCCCTTTATTCTCAATTTTCTCTATTTAAACACTACAAACTTCCATCCCATGGCCAATGTGGGACTAAATGCTTTTAGCTATCTTTAGTCCCATTTTGACTTTGAGTTAGGCAATTTTTAGACTTGAATATCTCATTCATTCGAAGTCGGAATTGAACATGTGAATATACTACGTTCATCCCCAATGGAAGGAGAACACACTCCAACCATCATCCAATTGATTCGATCAATGGATCTCGCCGTAATTCAATTCAAAGATTCACATATATATTCTTCATATTCCAACAATCCCCCACAATGAATGGAGATTTAAGGAATTGACACACAAAGAGACTGACTCTATTGTGAAAGGTACTTTAGAAAAGAAACTGCATCAAGATAGGTGAACTAGGTCTTGAACCTTCCATAGCGAAAGCTTTATCGGACTTACTGGTTAATCAGTGAATTAGGTCTTGAACTGTTAACCGTTAGTGTAAGCCAAGTCAACAAGCTTCACACAATGACTTTTCAAATCAACTTTGGTTCCCGGTTGTGTCAATTTTGACCCTGGACATTCTTGGTTTCAGAGAGTATCTTTAGGGAATAACAGCCTCCATAAAAATTCCCAAAGAGCCGACCCAACTCTATACTCACATAGGTGATCGTCCTATTAAGAGTAGTCTACTCTACTCCACTTGTTTAGTAACAAGATATAGGCATCATTAAAAGCGTTAAGCTTATCCTTAATCCACTTGTAGAAAAGCACTTATGTGCACCTTAGGAATGGATTGGAGTCAAGCTCCAAGTGCTTACTTGCTGAGTCAATCATAACTAGTTTTTCCTCTTGAACTTAGTCCGTGGGATCTCCAGTCGCTAAGTGAGGTTTCCATTAAGCTGACTCGGTAAGGTTAGACTTTTAGACCCATTCCCCTCGATGCGCAGTTTATACGCTCTCCACTTAAACCTTTAGTAAGCGGATTCGCTAAATTATCTTTTGATGAGACAAAGTCAATAGAGATAATTCCATTTGAGAGCAACTGCTTAACAGTATTATGTCTATGACGAATATGTCTAGACTTACCGTTATATATAACATTTTGTACCCTAGATATAGCTGCTTGATTATCGCAGTGTATACATATAGCGGGCACTGGCTTTTGCCATAATGGTATATCTTTCAAGAATTGTCGAAGCCATTTTGCTTCTTCTCCGGCCTTATCTAAGGCTATGAATTCCGATTCCATAGTGGAACGGGCAATTGTTTGCTTAGAAGATTTCTAAGATACCGCTGCTCCTCCTAGAGTAAATACGTATCCGCTAGTTGATTTTGATTCCTTAGAATCTGCAATCCAATTAGCATCACTGTATCCTTCAAGTACAGGTGGATATTGTCCATATCTCAAGGCATATTCCTTGGTATGTAATACATAACCCAATACTCGTAGTAGAGCGGTCCAATGTTGATCACTAGGATTACTAGTGATCTGCTTAACTTGCTTACAGCGTAAGCAATATCGGGTCTAGTGCAATTCATCAAATACATTAGACTTCCGATAATCTGAGAATACTCCAACTGACGTATTCCAGTTCCTGTATTCTTATGAAGGTGGACGTGTGAGAGAAAAGGATTTGTATTCTCTTTTATCCCATGATCCTTGAATCTTTCTATTATCTTATCCACGTAGTGAGATTGAGATAGACTGATTCTATCTGGTGTTCTGGTGATTTTAATTCCTAAAATTACATCAGCAACCCCCAGATCCTTCATGTCAAAACTGTTGGATAACATTCTTTTAGTGGACTTAATAATTTCAATATTAGTCCCAAGTATCAACATGTCGTCTACATAAAGACAAATAATGATACATGCATTTTCAACTATTTTAGTGTAAACACACTTATCGCATTCATTGATAGTGAATCCATCTTTGATCATAACACTATCAAATTTCTCATGCCATTGTTTTGGAGCATGCTTTAGACCGTATAAGGATTTTACCAATTTACACACTTTATGTTCTTGGCCCTTGATTATAAATCCTTCAGGTTGCTCCATATATATTTCTTCATTTAATTCACCATTTAAGAATGCAGTCTCGACATCCATTTGATGGATATCTAAGTTATGCAATACTGCAATTGCAATCAACACCCGAATGGATGTTATTCTTGTTACTGGTGAATAAGTATCGAAGTAGTCAAGTCCTTTTTGTCGATAACCCTTGGCTACTAATCTAGCCTTGTACTTATCGATAGATCCATCGGGTTTTAAATTTCTTTTGAAAATCCACTTGCACCCAATTGGTTTACTACCAGGAGGCAAGTTTGCTAATTCCCAGGTATGATTACTTAGTATGGATTTTATTTCGCTATTTATAGGTTCTTTCTATATTTGTGCTTCTGGGGTTGACATAGCCTCTTTAAATGTTTGAGACTCGCTTTCAATAGCGTATGCTATGAAATCTGGACCAAAAGATTTTGAGATTCTAAATCTCTGACTTCTTCTTGGTTTAATTTTCGCATTAACAGTCGGTTCCTCGGGGCTTTCGTCCCTGAATGCCAACTCATGTGTTCTTTTCCCAGAAGTCTTATCTGTTTCCCGTTTATATGGAAAAATATCTTCAAAGAACACAGCATCTCTAGATTCGATAATCATGTTTACATGAATATCTGGTATCTCTAATTTATGAACCAGAAATCTGTAGGCACTACTATTCAAAGCATAGCCTATGAATATGTAGTCCATAGTTTTTGCTCCCAACTTAGTCTTTTTAGGTAATGGTGCTAGCACCTTTGCAAGGCACCCCCACATTTTGAGGTAATGGTAGGAAGGTGTCCTTCCATGCCATAACTCGAATGGTATAAGACCAAGTTTCTTGTGGGGTACTCTGTTTAGAATATAATTTGCATTTAACAGAGCTTCCCCCCATAAGTTCTACGGAGCTCCAGAACATACGAGCATGGAATTGACCATCTCCTTCAAAGTTCTTCCGTTCAGCAATTCCATTTTGCTGAGGAGTATATGGTGCTGTTGTTTGATGGATTATACCAAATTTAGTACATAACTTATTAAAATCATTTGATTCATATTCTTCGCCTCTATCGGATTTTAGAATCTTGATATTCTTTTTGAGTTGATTCTCAACTTCGGCTTTATATGTTATAAACATATTTATTGCCTCATCCTTACTGTTTAAAAGATAAACATAACAGTATCTTGTACAGTCATCAATAAAAGTAATAAAATATTTTTTACTGCCTCTAGTTGGCATAAACTTCAAGTCACACAAATCGCTATGAATTAACCCTAAAGGTTCTGTATTTCGATCAATTGAGTGAAATGAATTTTTCGCCAACTTGGCCTCAACACAAATCTCACACTTGCGAATTTCTTCCAAGTTGAGTTTAGGAATATATCCTAGATTAGACAAGTTCTTTAAAGACTTGTAATTTACATGCCCTAATCTAACATGCCATAAAATAGGAGACTCAAGCAAATAAACAGAAGATTTTCCTTTATTTATAAGCTTCGGGTACAAATACACGGACTTTTTGTCCACCATTGCAACATTGTCTTTAAAAAGACCATCAACAAGATTCTTGTTCTGTTTGAGATGGCTGCGACATTCATTCGCCTTATGCCCCTCTTTGTTGCAAATGTAGCAGGTTCCCTTGAAGCGCATGTTCTTTCCTTCTTGGACCTTGCCTTTGTACCCCTGGGAAGTCTTCTTCCGCTTTAAGCCTTTGGAAGTAGACGCTTTCTCCTTTGAGTCTTCGATCACATTGGCTTTTGCTTCATAGGAGTTCTTACTGCTCCTTTTCTCGGACTTTCTGTTGTCCTCCTCGATTCGAAGCCTCACAATGAGATCTTCCAACTTCAGCTCCTTTCACTTGTGCTTCAGGTAGTTCTTGAAATCTCTCCATACAGGTGAGAGTTTCTCCACGATAGTAGCAACCTGAAAGGTTTGGTAGAATTATACCTTCAGCTTCTATCTCGTGCAAGATAAGTTGGAACTCTTGCACCTGACAGATTACAGTCTTACTGTCCACCATTTTGTACTCCAGAAATCGTCATACGACGAACTTCTTGGTACCAGCATCCTCAGTCTTGTACTTCGTGTCAAGACTGGCCCATAACTTCTTTGCCGTTGTGATAGGACTGTAGACATTGTAAAGAGAGTCATCCAGTCCATTTAAAATATAATTTCGGCAAAGGAAGTCACATTGAGTCCATGCATCAGTTTCGGGCTCTGGTGGATCTTTTTACAGGAATCTGGCCAGATGAAGAGTGGTCAAGTAGAAGAGCATCTTCTGTTGCCACCTCTTGAATTCTGTGCCGTCAAATTTTTCTGGCTTCTCCGGCTTCGGGTTAGGAAGTGGAGTAGGCATCAAAGCTTGTAGCTGCATGTTTGGTGCCTTGCTAGAGCTATCTTGATTAGTCTCAGACATTTTCTGCAAATTCAAGCAGAATAGAAGTAAGAAACTTCAATAGCATAATTGTCTTAAGATTGTTGGTTTCTGGGATCAATCTGACAACTAATCAATATCACTGAAATATCAACAATCTAATTGGCCAGGTCGGTAAATATCAGGTGGGAGGTTTTCCGTTCAATAGAACGTTCCTTAATTTAAGAACCGCCTTTCAATTTCCTTCCTTGGTTAAACACCATTAGACTGATATAAATCGGTCTCAATATACTGAATATCAGTATATCCCCTGTATAAAGAAATTAATTCACTTATACAGTACTTAGAGTGAGGTACGCTTAAAGAGAATCTCCTTAAGACAATTACGTCCCCCGCACTGGTGCTAACGGGTTACAGGACGCTGGTCTCCCAAGATACAACACTCCTTCACGGTATTTGGATAACACTACCAAATCACCGTACGGTCGAACCGTAATTAACCAGTACCTTCACAGGATTATTGAAGCAGCGGGACAAAGACAAATTTCAGGAGAATATTTGCCTTTACTTTGGAGGAGCACCCACTGTAGAGGAAGAAGGAAGGTTGAAGAATATTCTTCTTCAGAAATCCCAGATTCAGACAACAATTCTATTAAAGAATCTGTTGAATTTTCTGAGCCCTTTTTCAGAACGAATTTTTGCAGAATCTCTTTTGGAAGCCGCTTCGGAAACCGAATTACTGATTTCCCACTTCCTGTTAGGAAGTCACTTCAAGACTGAGAGAGAGAGAGAGAGAGGATCTCCTTCAGATTTCTTGCTGTTGGTGTGTTGTGTTGTTAATTGAGAATTCGGAGCGCTATTTATACGCTCCGGGGGGCCAACTGGTCCGAACCCAACGAATAGTTGCAACGGTTCGGTCTGAACCGTTGCAATGGTTCGACCCAACCACCGCAACCGTTGGCCGTCCAAATGCCGCGACAGCCATTGGCAGAGTGGTTCGGATCCGGATAGCGGGGCGGGTCCGTTGGCGGGGCGGTTCGGATCCGGATAGCGGGGCGGTTCGGATCCGGATAGCGGGGCGGGTATGCTTCGCGTAACCCATACCCGTGAGACCCAGTTCAAAAAGAACCAGGCCGGGAAGGGAACCCGCAACCGAACCCAGACCCAGACCCGGTCCTGAGCCCGAGCCCGAGCCCGGCCGGCACCGGCGCCGGCCGGCCGGCCGCAGTGTGCGCATGTGCGGGCATGGTTTCCTCCTAATCGCGCGCGAAAACTCCAAGTACCCAACGGGCACGCCCTTTATTCTCAATTTTCTCTATTTAAACACTATAAACTTCCATCCCATGGCCAATGTGGGACTAAATGCTTTTAGCTATCTTTAGTCCCATTTTGGCTTTGAATTAGGCAATCTTTAGACTTGAATATCTCATTCATTCAAAGTCGGAATTGAACATATGAATATACCACGTTCATCCCTAATGGAAGGAGAACACACTCCAACCATCATCCAATTGATTCGATCAACGGATCTCGCCGTAATTCAATTCAAAGATTCACATATATATTCTTCATATTCCAACAATAAATTCCACAAGATGACATAACTCCTCAGTTCTTTGCACGAAGGTGACCTTCTGATGGAACGAGAGGCGTGTTATTTGCTAAGACTATTTTTCCTCTTTATTTCTAGTTTAGGCTCAATTTTATTATTTGTTTTAATCTCATATTGGATATGTGGAAAACTACTTTTGTGTTGAGCCTATGTAAGGCCAGAACATGTAATCTTTTATTCAGTTTAGTTGAATGAAGAAAACCTAGTTCTGCATTGCAATTTTGCTTTGTGATTTAACTCTCTGCATGATGAAGTGCTGAGTGGGAGATTGATCTCCTTGGTGCTGAAGCTAAAATCATCTTTTAATCAAAACCTAAAATTTTCATCCCTCTTTCTTCCTTCTCATTTCCTGTATTACATCAGTTTGGTATCAGAGTAAGTTTTCCTGCTTTTCTATTACAAATCTCCTTCCACAAAAAAAAAAATCCCAAACCCTAGATCTATCTCCCCTTCTTTCTCTTCTCTTCTTTATTTACAAAAAAAAATTCAAAACTTTTAATGTTCATCTTCCCAAATGTTCCTTTTCTTCGATCTCAAAACCCAAAACCCTAAACCCTAAGCACATTCACCGCCATCCCACGCCTTCGCCACTGACCTCCTCCACCCTCGTCTTCATCTTCTGCCATCAGATCCGCTTATCGACAACATCCCCGCCATCTCTACCGCCTTCCTTCGCCGGTTCTCCACGACCTCTCCACCTCTTTCAACCCCGGCGACGTCGAGCTATCTAGAATCGTCTCTGACACCAGCGACGACACTGTGGGTCATCTCCAACCCAGATTTGGCCTCGCGAGCACCATCTTCAGCCTCATCTTCCTCCTCTTCCTTCTCCATAGAACCTTAGCCCTCATCGCCGCTAAAGTTTCCACTCCAGCGCTTCGACCATCAGAGTCTAACACCTCGTCGAAGCTCTCCACCACCTGCAAGCACCGCCGCCAGATCCGAACGCCTCTGCCCTCACCGCCACCAACAAATCCTTCCTCGGCCACCAGATCTACCCGTATCGCTATCCACAGCTCTCGCCAAAGTCATCCACTGATCACCGCCGCTCTTCCCATCGTCATGGTCACTCAGTGCCATCGAGTCATCATCATCGAAGCGACGATCAAGTCTGATCTCAACAGATCAGATCAAGTTTGATCTCGATCAATTCAGATCTGATCTAATTGTATCAGGTCTGATCTGATCCGGTCCAACTAGACCCGACCCGACTGGACCCTACCCATACCGGGGCACGTGAACCAGGCCAGCCCAGACGGAGCTAGACTGACCCAGGTAGATCAGACTGAGCCCGGGCTGAACCATAGCTGAAGCAGACCGAGTTAGCCTGAGTTGATGCACTGAGTCAGCTCAGTCCAGTTACAATAGTAAGACATTAGCAGTCCAGAAGTTGTTTCTCACTCGTTCGGAGCCTGATTCGAGTTTTGTCTGAAGCGTTGGATTCGTAGCTGACTTCTAGAGATACTGGACGAGTTTCATAGCTTTTAGATAACAGAACCAGCTTCTGCAGGAACTTATGTGTTTAAGCTTTTTTTTTACTTTCTAACCTCACCTCTCATTATTGTGATATTTTTGCATACCTAATATGATATTTGTGGTGATTGATAGTTTAGTTGCTCTTGTTAGGTGTCTAATTTGCTGCCTACTTGTATTTCACTATTAGGATTCATTTTTACATAATTCATTTTAGAATCCAATAGAATTTTTTCGGTAGATCATATTGTGCATGCATCTAGTGAAACTAAGAAACTATCTCGCATCTGTGTGGTTGTGTGTATTGTATAGTGCATGCTCCTTTGCAGTGGTAGAACTTATTCCCCTGATCATCTAGATATGGTGTCCAAACTTGACCTAATCCTTAAGGAGCTTCAAGACTTAAGACTACAGGTTGAAGGGTTAGAAAACAAGAATACAAGAGAGACCTCAAGAAAAAATAGGAGAGTGGAAGATACCAATAGGTGTAGAGATGGAGAAAATAACATAATCCATAGGGTTAAGATAGATCAGCTAACGTTTAACGGTATCCTTGACCTGAAGATTTTTAGTGACTAGACAGCAAACTTGGATTACTACTTTGACTGGTGTAGGTTGACAGAAGAGAGTAGAGTTTGGTTTGCTAGGATGAGACTATTAGAGTCAGGTAGAATTTATTGAATCTCAGTAAAGAGAGTACACTAGGCGCAAGACTGCCATAGAGCAATGGGAGAAAATGCAACAAAAGCTTAAGGAGAAATATCTTCCCGACTCTTATAAACATCGATTACTAGATAAACTGCACAGTCATCGCCAAGGTAACAGGTCAATTCAGGAGTACACCACCGAGTTTGACAACCTAGCCTTACATTATAAGGTGCAAGAAGATTCCTACCAGGTGATATCTAGAATCATTCTGAGTTAAGGTCAGACATCCAGCGAGCAATGTTCATCCATTCCCATAAGATCGAGACACTGGAGCAAGCAAGCCAACTAGCTCAAGATATAGAAACCTTACTTTGATTTCCAACAGAACGTAGAGTTATCTCTAAAGTCAGGGAGCAACCTAACCCAAACACTAAAACAATTAAAGACACTAAGGGCAAATCTATAATAGGTGAGCCCTCTAAGAGTGCCAAAGGTAGTCAATATTTTAAGTGTCAGGGCTATGGTTGCATTGTTGCACAGTGTCCCTCTAGGAGCCTCTTCATCATGGAAACCGATGATGATGAGATCAAAACTATCATACATGAGGCAACCGACAAGGCAACTGATTCTGAAGATGACGTAAGGGTTGCTAGAATCCAGTTAGGTGTTACTAAGAGTACACACATTGTTGTTAATAACTAAGATTGGTGTAGAGATAGTGTGTTTTACACCTATATACTCATGAGGAGAAGAATTATAAGTTGATGATAAATGGGGGTAATTGCTCGAACATCATTGCCAAGACAGCTCTTGAAAAGATGGGCCTCAGGGTTGAACCATATCCCCACCCATACAACGTGACTTGGGTTGATAAGACTGCTCAATTTATTACCCAGCGTTGTCAGGTTCCTATCTAGATGTCTAGTTACGAGGATCATGTTTGGTGATGTTTTAGACATTGACGCCACACATATTTTATTGGGTAGGCTTTGGATTTATGACTTAGATGTAACCAGTCTGGGTAGGTCTAGGACTTATGAGTTTAAATTTAACCGAAAGAAAATAGTGTTGAAAACTGTCAAACCCAAGTCAATTGTAGGGAGGATCAAGGAGAGAACAATCAACAAAAAGAAAGATAAGACACCCTACTGCTTAGTGACTAGAACCCACTTTTCGCCTGAACCTCCTATTGATGAGTCTACACCTAGGTCTAGGAACTCATGCGGTCTCTTCCCTCTTCCCCTAGGTCTCCCACCCGTTGTTATAGTCGAGCCATCTGCACCACATTTGTATAAGTTGCATGAGTATAATACAAGGTAAATAATAATTAGCAAATATAACTATCAGTCTACTGCAGAGTCTTACAAGCGGTTGCAAGGCATCACAATTAGTGGCGAGGTGCTGATTAGAGTGCACCCAGAGAGGTTCCTACTGAGAACTTTGAGAAAGCTCCATACTTGACATAGTGATCTATACAAGTTTTTGAAGAGGCCTGATTCCGGCACTTATGAGCTTGAAATTCTCCAAGATCTTGGAATCAACCGGTATTCCAAGTCGAGGATTTGACTCGTTATCCCACTCCCACGAGGCCACAGCGGTATCTAGTTCGTTCATTGCTGCCACACGTCTGAGGAGACCCACCACTGAGGAGCTTGTATAGTTCTTCTCAGTTTGATTTCATCATCCATGCTGTCACCATTCGCCCGTGGCGAATTTTCGAAGTCGGGGAGAATTGATGGGAATCAGAGGCGCGATCTTCTTAGTTATTTGTTTAGGCTATTTTTCTCTTTATTTTTAGTATATGCTCAGTTTTATTCTTTATTTTAGTCTCATATTGGATATGTGGGAAAACTCCTTTTGTGTTGGGCCTATATAAAGCCAGGACCTGTAGTCTTTTACTCAGTTCTGTTGGTTGAAGAAAACTCAGTTTTGCATTGCAATTTTGCTTTGTGATTTAAACTCTGTATGGTGAAGTGCTGAGTGGGAGACTGATCTCCTTTGTACTAAAGCCAAAATTATTTTTTATCAAAACTCCAAATTTTCTCCCCTCTTTGTTCTTTCTCCTTTCCCGTATTACATCAGCTTCGTTCATGAATTTAACTTCAGACGTTCGAATAAGCTCTTTCCTTCAAGTGTACCAGAGAAGCTAAGCTTTAAAAATTCCTCCAAGCTCAAAGTCCTGTAAAACTCCATACCTCCTTTGACAAGTTCAGGAAGCGGACCAATGGGGTGTGGAAAGCAGCGATAGATATGCATTCTTTCTTTGGATGTACAATAGCCCTATGTTCAATGCTTTTATGTTTCCCATTGGTGTAAATCTGTAAGCAAAACCAAACATATATGCATGTTATTAGATGTAAACAATGCCCAAAGAGAATTGATAGAGTTTGTCATAGTAATCATGCACATTACAGTTTAGTTGAGGGCACATCTTGAAGGTCCTCAATTCTGCCTGTATTTTGGCATCATTTTTTTTTCCGTCTTCTGATAATTTGAATGTTAAAAATTTTAAATCTGCAAAAATTATTTCCTACAGATGTCATTCATTTTGTTCAATATCTTTCCCTAAAATATAAATTCCACAAGATGACATAATTCATATTATGACCCAATAACAGCCTGTGATTCATTTGTTGCAAATTCAATGCTTTAATCATTACCTCAAGCATATCACCTATGTTGACAACGAATGCACCAGGTTTTAGTTTTACAGATATCCATCTCCCATTTCTTCGAATTTGCCGCCTTTGCTCTTCACTGACTTGAAGCAGCAATGTCAGGCCAACTGCATCAGAGTGAGGAGAAAGACCCAACCCCTTCTTGGCATGGCAGGTTATTATGAAATCACCTAGAGGAGGGAGGAATAGGTGATATGCTAATTTAATGATGAAATAATGATAATTATAAATTATCAAATTTAGATAATAAAGAAAGAGAAGAACACTTATTTGTGCAATGACAAGATACCATTAGGTATAGTTCTTGGTTGTATATATATACACATATTGATCACATGTTTACACTGATTTAGGAAAAATAATAGAAAACATTGATTTAGAGAATGAATGAGAAACACATATGCAGGAGTCCTATGAGTCCCATGTGTTCTTATAATGATGAAGAGATTTTAAGATCTGGTTGATATCATCAGGGTTTCTTTCACATGGATCACATGTTTCACATGAGTCACTGTTGTCATTGATATCTCTAACACCCCCCACAAGCGAAGCGATCTCGAAAGGACCGAGGGCTTGTTCTTCAGCATAGAAAACCGTAATGAGCTCAAAGGCTTAGTAAGGATATCTGTTAGTTGGTCTTTAGTGCTCACAAGCCGAACATTTAGGACTCCATTAGCGACATAGTCCTGCACAAAATAAATGTCGATCTCAACATGTTTGGAGCGTGAGTTAGGATTGACCGAGAGATATGTTGCACCGAGGTTGTCACAGAGAACTATTGGAGGAGATTGCGGAACTCCAAACTCACGAAGTAATGACTACAACTAAACGACCTCTGTTGCAGCATTGGCTACGCCCCTATACTCTGCCTCAGTGCTAGATCGTGCCACAGTGCATTGCTTCTTCAAGTTCCAAGAAATGAGATTTGTACCAGGAAAGACACAATAACAACTGGTGGATTTTCGATCATCGATCGACCCTGCCCAATCTGCATCGGTGTAAACATTAAGCTGTAAAGAAGAATGACAGGAGAGAAAAAGTCCATGTTGAATGGCAGATTTGAGGTAACGGAGGATCCGTTTTACAGCGCTACAATGCTCATCGATTGGAGCTTGCATGAACTGAGCGGCCTTATTCACCAGGAAGGCAATATCGTGTGTGGTAAAGCTTAGGTATTATAGAGCCCCAACAGTACTTCAATAGATAAAGGGGTGAGAGAGAGGTTTACCAACAACCTTGGAGAGCTTATAGGAAGTAGCCATAAACGAGCTGACAGGCTTGACACCATCCATCGTAAGTCAGAGAAGTAAGTCACGGATGTACTTCTGTTGAGAGAGAAAGAGACATGAGGGTGCACGATGACACTCCACGTCCAAAAAATATTGCAGTGGGTCGAGATCTTTTAATGAGAACTCTCGGCCTAGTTCTTGAATAAGACAACTAACAGTCCGTGAGTCATTTCCTATGATGACGATGTCGTCCACATAGATAAGAACCAGAAGAAGATCTGTCCCGACCCGTCAGAGGAAGAGAGACGTGTTGGACTTGGACCCCACAAAGCCTATTGTGACTAGATAACTGTTGAGGTGAGAAAATCAGACCCGTGGAACCTGTTTGAGGCCATAGATACTATGGTGAAACTGAAATCACCTAAAGGGGGGTGAATAGGTGACTAGCTAATCTAATGGTGAATTAATGCGGAATTAAAACTATTTATGTAAACTAAAAATTCTTTTGCACAACACACCAAGTATAACACAAGAGTGTAACCGAATTCCCCGTGAAGGGCTCTTGACTAACTCCTAAAGATTCCTCTAGATAAGAGTTGAGGTGCCGCTATGACTCTCTTGGTTGAATACAAGTATGAGCAAACAATCCCCAAGCATATAACAATATAAGCACAAGTATATCAAGCAAGTAATGAATATGAACAATAAGAGCATGCAAGATATAAACACAAGTGAGAGATAGAGAGAGCCATCGCAAACACGGGAGATTTGTTTCAAGGTTTTAGCACCCTTGCTCTACGTCCCCGCCTTCAACATTATGAAGGATTTTCACTAAAAACCGATCTCACCAGACCACTCGGTGCCGCAACACCTACAAGCGAGTTCACACTAGAACTCCTTTGGACTCTCTAGTCCCTCTCTTGTTTCCGCAAGAACAAACACATGCAAGCACACAAACTTGCCGAGGCCGCACCTCTACACCGAGTTCTCACTAGAACCCAAAACAATGTGAACCCGCAAGTCCGCCTCCTCAAATACAAAGAATGAACACTTGGTGATTAAAACACTTTGATCACCTAAAACAACTCTCACAACAACTCTCCTATAAAATGGATATAGCAATGGAAAGCTCAAGTATGTGTGAGAAAAATAAGGATTGAATTTGTGGTGAAAAACTCAAAGAAATCACTTTTGAAAACTCTTAACAAACTCTCCTTTTGATTTGAAAATATTGGCTCTAAAGCATATGGATATAACCACTGATATAGGTAGGAAAAACTAGCCCAAAAACTCTCTTCAAATCTTATCTAAAACAGCCCAAGGGAGTCCCAATTTATAGGCTCCAAAAATCTGCCCGTTGGAAGCCAAATCAGCAGTTCTGATTGCTGACGGTCGACCGCCCGGTCGACCACCAACGGTCATATTTTCGACCGTTGGGAAGGTCAGTCGACCGGCCGGTCGACCGCCTTCATGGCAATGAATGGCCTAGCGGTCGACCGCCCGGTCGACCGGGCAATTTCTAGAGAGCAGACACTCTCTGGCGGTCGACCTGGCGGTCCTGTACACGTTTTGTGCACGTCGGTCGACCGCCCGGTCGACCGACCTCTGTCTCGGTCGACTGTGCGGCAGACCGGCAGAAGGCCAGAAAACATGTTTTGGGGATTTAAAAACTTAGTCCTTTTTACTTCAATAAAATTCCATAAATTCTCAAAAAATCTACAAAAATAAGTTCAGTAATATATTTTGATATACAAACATGTTTCAGTAAAAATCAAAACATGTTACAAATATTTTGAACTATTTTTGTGACTTAGAAATTCTGGCTTAAAACAAAATCCGTATTTTTCCAAATTGCTTTTCTAAAACTTCTCCAAATACAAAAAACCAGATATTATAAACAATTTTAAAGCTTAGTGTGTATGGATATGATCCACTACACATATATGAAGAAATATCTATGTTTTTTATATTAAGCTCGACATGAAGCTCTAAATAAAGTTTTGATAAAACACATGTTATATTTTGAGGCATAAAAATCAAAATGGTATTTTTCCAAAACGAAAACTCTTTTGTGAAAACACATCTAAATCTTATGTGTGAGTGTATATGAACTTGAGCAATCTACCAACTAATCTATCCTTTACATTTTATCTAAAAATAAAATCTTAACAAAACAAACCTAGACACAAGTCTTCTCTTGAAGGTCTTCACTTGAAAATCTTCTTCTCCTTCTTGACTTGGTCCAAACCTTGATCCAAAGAGCTAGACTCCTCTTGAGTACTTGATGTGGTCTTGATGCACAAGCTCTTGAATCAACACGTGCTAGCTCCAAAACTTTAACTTTAAATCCTTTGTTGAAGCTAAACACCTACTAAGATTTTGATCATATATCTGAGACTAATTAAACACAAGATCATTAGTATTATAACTACATGAGTTATTCATCATCAAAACTAGAGTGATGGGCTTTTGGTCCAACAATCTCCCCCTTTTTAATGATGACAAAACTCATAGAGTTATATATGCATGGATTAAGGTTAAGCTTCATAGAAGCTCCCCCTTAACTCATGCATAACAATAAACAAATAGATATTGCAATGAAGAGTATAAAACTAAACAAATATATATGCATAAATAAGGTGCGAGAAAACACATAAATCAAAAGTTCTTTTTCCCAAAAACCTTCTCCCCCTTTTTGTTTAAACATTCTAAATCATTCTCCCCATTTTGTAAAACACAAGATGCATAAACTCAACTCAATATATGCAAACACTCAAATATGCATATATAAACTCAAAATCTTTCTCCCCTTTTTGTCAATCATCAATAAAGGGGTAAAATAGAATAAATCAATAAGAAGGATATATATGTTATATACATTCATGAAGAGGAAGACGCTAAGTTAGCTTCCCTGCATACATGCATTTCATGAAGAAGGGATGACAAGCCCTAACCACATAACGCATAATATACAATGCATAAGTGGAGATGTTGAGCTCCCCCTACACACGTGTATCACATAAAGAAGAGATGTCAACCTCCTCAATATAAGATACACTCAACATGAATCTATATATAGAAGAGATGTTAAGCTCCCCTTGCATATAGACAATACATATCAAAACATTCTTAACACATTGTTATAATACTTAAACAAATTTGAGATACCATTTGTATATAAACAAAATTTTAAGATACCAAATGTAAATAAACAATACAAATTTTGAATTTTTCTTAGATCAACAAATCAATTTGAGATATCACAAGATTTTGATATCATATGAAATAGGAAATTTGTGATACCAATTGAAATTGAAACATTTGTACATTTTGATACCAATAAAAGAAAATATTTTATATTTTAATATCATTTGAAATATATGGTAAATTTTGCTACCAAATAGGTAAAACATATTGATACCAATTAAAATTTAAACCCAACTGAAAATTGAAACATATTGATACCCATTGAAGTATATTGCAAATTTTGATACCAATAAAATCACCATATAAAAATAATGCATAAGCTTATAGAAGTACCAATTGAGATACCAATTGAAATCATGATATAACTCAAACTTAGCATAAACATAATTTGTGCTTTAAACATGTAAATATATTGTAAATCAAGTACAAGCAAATCATATATATGTATGAAAATGAAAATACCAATAGAAATTGATATTATTTGAAATTTAAAGCATACATATATAGAAACAAAATATGAGTATACATAAAAAATATCAATTGTAGTACCAATTGAAAATATGATGTGAATCAAGTGTATAACTCATAAAGATCCACCCTTTTCAAGCACATGATAAAAGATATTTAGTTTGATCATACAAGGCATGGTCGCCCATCCATCCGCCCTTAAAGGGTAGAAATTTTCAAAAATAGATTTGAAAATATTTATAGATTGAAAACACTACCAAATGAAGAATAAATAACTAGTTAAAAGTAATTTTTGAAAAACTAGTTAAAGATCCTTTAAATATGAAAACAAAACATATGTATCTCATGAAACATACCAAATACATAAGAGTTGACACTCGAAAACTATAAGCTCATAAAAGTATTCATGAAACAAAGTCATGAATAAACGAAAAAAATAATGTGAGTGGACAAGTATCATGTGAATAGCATATTCATAAAAATAGTCAACGAAGCTCAAAACAAACATGAATATCATTTTATCAAACAAATATGAAAATCATAAAGATTTTGTTTTTCATTAAACTTCAAGGTATATGTATGATTTATCAATACTAACAATATACATACATATCCTAAACTAAAATGAGTCCATAATGTAATTTGCATGAAGGCAAGTGACTCAAGGGTATACATATATATATTTATTAGTTTTGGACAAAGATTACATATACGTGAAGCAAAAATATGAAAATAGGCAAAACAAGTGTAAATGAGGAGATCATCAAAACTAGGTCATACATGTACATGTAATGAGTACAAATGAGTAATAAAGTGCAAACATATAGGAATCAAATGTTGCTCACTACTTGCACAAGTATATACACAAGTTTTGACAAGAGGTACATCTAAACAAGTATTTACCACATAAAGCACAAAACATGATTATTTTAACAAACATTAAAACATGCTAAAAATTCATCAAATGTAAAAGCATGTAAACTATAATAGGAGTTTAGAGATAGTTACTAAACCAAAGAACTATACTCTAAGTCTCCAAAACATGGTGGTCTTCCCACCAAACTTACTTGATAGCGGTGCATTAATTTGTAGTGTCCATCAAGCCCATGCATCCACCACCAAGGTACCAAATCTCTCACGTCATGTGAGAGCCCACACCTACATCAAACATAAGAGGTGTGGACTTTGGTACCCATTTTCTTTTGGGTCCACGGGGGTTAGTCTTATTTGGAACCCAAATATTTTTGTTAGCAAAATTAATAGCATTTATCTTATCATAATAAAACTTTACTAAATGGCCTTTGCGGCCGCAATGTGTATACTTGTACACTTTAGTATGCACATGTGAATAAGTGTGATCATGACGTGCAAAATGTGCATATGTATGTTGTGGGTGATGTGCATGAACATGTAGAGCTTGTTTCTTTTGAAATAAGGTTTCTAATATTTTATGGTTAAATGCACAATTGCTCAAAGTTGAGCTCAAACAATCTATTCTATTTTTCAAAAATTTAATCTCATTTTGATCAATAGTGGCATGTAAAGCATGGTGAGAATGAGAATCATTATTCTTTTTCTTTTTAGGAACATTTTCTTTTTCTTTTGAAATAACTTTTCTTTTTAAAGAGTTGTTTTCATTCAAAGCAATTTCCTTTTCTTTTTCCACCAAAATAATCTTATTTTTTAAAGAAGCATTTCCCTCACAAAGATCATTTAATTTAGAAGACAGGAAAATATTCTCATTTTTCAAAAATTCGTTTTCATTTGAAATGCATTCTAATTTATTTTGATAAGAATCTTTTTCTTTTAATAAGGAATCAAATTTATTTTTCATTTTCTTATTATCCTTTTTAAGCATGTCATATTTTTCTAGAAGTTGTTGACAAAATGAAGCAAGCTCTTCATAAGGCATGTCAACATCCTCATCAAGCTCGGATTCGGAGTTTATCTCAAGGGGGTTATCCCCTTGAACCATGTAGCATACGTTGGAAGCCTCACTTCCAACATCTGAGTCACTCCCCGCATAGTATTGCTCATCTTCGCCAAGGGAGACTAAGGTGTTCCATACTTCAAAAGCCGAATCAAAATTAGCAGCCCTACATAAATATTCATCATTTAGGGTACTCTTCAAAGCATGGATGACTTTTGCATTAACCTCTAAATATTTGTCATTTAAACAATATGAATTTTGATAGTGGCAAAGTAAACATGAATGCCTAAGGTTTTGAGGTACAAGGACATCTTAATTTTCCAAGTTTGGATGTTAAGAATGTCAAAAGTGGGAGGTGACATGAATTTTATGTGTGTGTACAAATATTGTGATTAGCTATAAAAGATGATCTTTAACTCAAGGTTGTTAGACCCGAATCAAGAGCACGAGGCTCTGATACCAATTAAAATCACCTAAAGGGGGTGAATAGGTGACTAGCTAATCTAATTGTTAATTAATGCGGAATTAAAACTATTTATGCAAACTAAAAATTCTTATGCACAACACACCAAGTATAAAACAAGAGTGTAGCCGAATTCCCCGTGAAGGGCTCTGGACTAACTCCTCAAGATTCCTCTAGATAAGAGTTGAGGTGCTGCTATGGCTCTTTTGGTTGAATACAAGTATGAGCAAATAATCCCCAAGCATATAACAATATAAGCACAAGTATATCAAGCAAGTAATGAATATGAACAATAAGAGCATGTAAGATATAAGCACAAGTGAGAGATAGAGAGCAACCGCAAGCACGGGAGATTTGTTTCGAGGTTCGAGCACCCTTACTCTACGTCCCCGCCTTCAACACTATGAAGGATTTTCACTAAAAATCGATCCCACCGGATCACTCGGTGCCGTAACACCTACAAGCGAGTTCACACTAGAACTCCTTTGGACTCTCTAGTCCCTCTCTTGTTCCCGCAAGAACAAACACATGCAAGCACGCAAGCTTGCCGAGGCTGCACCTCTACACCAAGTTCTCACTAGAACCCGAAACAAATGCGAACCCGTAAGTCCGCCTCCTCAAATACAAAGAATGAACACTTGGTGATCTAAACACTTTGATCACCTAAAATAACTCTCACAACAACTCTCCTATAAGATGGATATAGCATTGGAAAGCTCAAGTATGTGTGAGAAAAATAAGGATTGAATTTGTGGTGAAAAACTCAAAGAAATCACTTTTGAAAACTCTTGACAAACTTTCCTTTTGATTTGAAAATATTGGCTCTAAAGCATGTGGATATAACCACTGATATAGGTAGAAAAAATTAGCCCAAAAACTCTCTTTAAATCTTGTCTAAAACAGCCAAGGGAGCCCCAATTTATACGCTCCAAAAATCTGCCCGTTGGAAGCCAACTCAGCAGTTCTGACTGCTGACGGTCGACCGCCCGGTCGACCGCCAACGATCGGATTTCTGACCGTTGGGAAGGTAGGTCGACCGGCCGGTCGCCGCCTTCAGGGCAATGGCCTAGCGGTCGACCGGGCCATTTCCAGAGAGCAGACACTCTCTAGCAGTCGACCGTGCGGTCGACCGGCCCAACCTGTGCACGTTTTGTGCACGTCGGTCGACCGCCCGATCGACCGACCACTATCTCAGTCGACCATGCGGTTGACCGGCAGAAGGCCAGAAAACATGTTTTGGGGATTTAAAAACTTGGTCTTTTTACTTCAATAAAATCTCATAAATTCTCAAAAATCTACAAAAATAAGTTTAGTAATATATTTTGATATACAAACATGTTTGAGTAAAAATCAAAACATGCTACAAATATTTTGAACTATTTTTGTGACTTAGAAATTTTGGCTTAAAACAAAATCCGTATTTTTCGAAATTGATTTTTCTAAAACTTCTCCAAATACATAAACAAGATATTTTAAATAATTTTAAAGCTTAGTGTGTATGGATATGATCCACTACACATATATGAAGAAATATCTATGTTTTTGACATTAAGCTCTAAATAAAGTTTTGATAAAACACATGTTATATTTTGAGGCATAAAATCAAAACGGTATTTTTTCGAAACGAAAACTCTTTTGTGAAAACACATCTAAGTCTTGTTTGTGAGTGTATATGAACTTGAGCAATCCACCAACTAATCTATCCTTTACATTTTATCTAAAATTAAAATCTTAATAAAACAAACCTAGACACAAGTCTTCTCTTGAAGGTTTTCACTTGAAAATCTTCTTCTCCTTCTTAACTTGGTCCAAATCTTGATCCAAAGAGCTAGACTCCTCTTGAGTACTTGATGTGGTCTTGATGCATAAGCTCTTGAATCAACACGTGCTAGCTCCAAAACTTTGATTTTAAATCCTTTGTTGAAGCTAAACACCTACTAAGATCTTGATCATATATCTGAGACTAATTAAACACAAGATCATTAGTAATATAACTACATGAGTTAATCATCATCAAAACTAAAGTGATGGGCCTTTGGGCCAATAGAAACTTGCATACATGATTGCGACGAGCTGGATTGATGAACCCAAAGGTTGTTCCATGTAAACCGTCTCAATAAGAAAACCCTACAAAAAATGCATTATTCATATCCAACTGTCGAATAGACCAGCCCTTAGAGACGACCAGACTGCACACGGTATAGACAGTGGTCGGCTTGATGACCGGACTGAATGTCTCACCATAGTCTAATCCTGATTGTTGATGAAAATCCTTGGCCACAAGGTGGACCTTATACCTGTCAACAGAACCATCAGGTTTATGTCTTAACTTGAAAACTAATTTGCAGCCAACCAGATTCATAGTAGGGTGGTATAACACAAGAGACTAGATTTTATTTTTAAGCATGGCATTCAACTCAGTGTTCATTGCCTGGCGCCACTTAGAATCTTTAGAACTTTCGTGAAACATGTGCGTTCGATAGAAGCGGTGGCCAAGTCGATCATGAGACAGGTAGGTATGGGATACCGGGTGGCTAGCCAGACCTTTAGTGTTTTGGTGTTATCGTGTGTTCTTTTGACCATATGGTGTGTCCTGGTAGGAGGGAGACTGGGAAAGCCCAAGGATAAGGACGATGAGAAGGACTCATTGGCGGGTGCTGGTAGAGGTGGTGGAGAAGGAGAATGTGAGGGAGGTGGTGGTAGAGGAGAAGAGTCAATGGTGGGGCCCACATGAGAAGAGGGGACTGGAACAATGGAAGATAACAGAGACATGGAGATGGGGATCAGTAGTGAAGGCGTGGAAGTAGGTGGAGAGAGAAAGAGGACAGTGGAGACTGGAAAGGAAAGGATGATTCGTCGAATACAACATCACGGGAGATGTAAATACGACCAGAGGGGGCATGCAAACATTGATAAGTTTTATGCGAAGTCGAGTAACCTAAGAAGGCACATTGACTGGACCGAAAATCAAACTTATGAGTTTGGTATGGACGCAGATGAGGGTAGCAAGCACAACCAAAAATATGTAAAAAAAGGTAGTCAGATGTTTTATGAAATAATTTCTGGTAGGAAGATATATTATGGAGGACGGGGGTGGGCATTCTATTGATGAGAAATGAGGTGGTTTGTAAAGTATAAAGCCAGTAATGGAATGGAAATTTGATCAGGCCAGAAGAGTGAGGCCGGTCTCGACAAAGTGGCGGTGCTTTCTCTCTACAGTGCCATTTTGGGCACTAGTGTGTGGACAGGATAAGCAATGAGCAATACTCTGCGAAAACAAGTAAGGTTTAAATTTAATGAACTCGCCACCACTATCAACTTGGAGTGCTTTAATGGAAAGCTAAAGAAAATTTTTCACATGAATTTTGAACTCAAGAAAAGTGGGGAAAGCATCACTTTTATTAATTAAAGGATAAAGACAAACATACTTACTGTAGTAATCTACAAAGCTAATATAATAGCAATGACCACTTACAGCAGACACAAGAGACGGCCCCCATAGATCAGAGTGAATAAGCTCTAATGGAGCAATAGTAATCGTGAAAGATGGCGAAAAAGGGAGACAGTGATTTTTTCCTCGACAGGAGATATAGAGAGGGGTACAAGCACAGTCAGTGAAGAAAGAAAACTGATCCTAAGATAAAACACTGAAGAAAATTCTGGTGGAGGGATGACCTAGGTGCTCATGCAAGATGGAGGAAGAAGCACGCTCACCGAAAGATCCTGGGGAGAGGCGGTGAAGTTATGATTCCCTAGAGAGAAGACATACAAGCCATTCTTAAGTTATTCCCGCAGTAGAATTTTTTGGATGGAGAGATTCTTGACAAAATAAGAGTCATAGTGGAATTCAAGAAGGACTTTATTATCAGTAGTAAATAGAATAACAGACAGAAGATTTTTGATAATAGTAGGAACATGTAAAAGGTTTTTCAATATAAAAGAAAAAATAGGGGAACACAATAAAGAAGCATTAGTAGATCAGATAGACAAACCTGCCCCGTTACCCATGCGAACTCTGTCAGATCCTTGATATTCTGAGTGAACCTCCAGATTTGCCATGTCAGCTGTTAGGTGATGAGTGGCTCTGGAGTCAACATACCAGTTGGGATCGACTGGACTATTCTCATAAGAGTGAAGAAGAGCAGTTGGACTAGCCGAATCATCATAACGATTGTAGCACTAGTTAGCATAATGGTCAATACGATTGCAGATCTGGCATTGAGATCGGCCACCGACGGACTGAGATGGTGGTGGGAAGGAATGTCCACGATCACGACCGCGCTCCCTGTCTCGGCCACATCCACGACCATAGAAAGAAGATGGAGTCGAATGGTAGATTGAAGTGCGGGAGGCAGTATGAACTGCAGGAGAAGGGAAGATGAGGGTTGTGGAGTCTGATGAAGTGATAGCACTCCCATGATAAATCTCCTGGCTAAGCATGAGGCTGATGAGTTCTTCTGACATTACAGGGTCGACTTGTGTGTTGATAGGGATGACGAACGAGTCATACTCAGGAGACAGACCACTGAGTAAGGTAGAGACGAGATCGGAGTCAACAACTGGATTAGCCACTGCCGCCAGGTTGTTCACGATGGACTTGACAAACTGGATGCACTCTGACATAGAAGAGGTACCCTTTTAATGGTGTGCAGATGGTATTTGAGTTGTTGCACTCTAACTCTGGAGGGTGACGCAAAGATTCGCTCCAGAGAGCACCACACATCACGAGATATGGTGAAGCCGACGACATGAGCAAGAACAACCAGTGAGCAAAGAGATAATCCAGCATAAGAGCATCTGATCAAACTTGATCCAACGAGCATATTCCAGATTGAAAGTGGGTTGAGCATCCTTCTCGGTGAAGGAAGGAACCAGACCACACACAGAGAGGTTCTGTCGACAAGGCCTTTAAGATCGTGAAATTTGAGAAGAGGAAGGAACTGAGAACGCCACAATAGGTAATTTTTCTTATCGAGTTTGACATTTAGAAAGTGAGTAATGTTAGGATTGAGAGTAACCTGAATGCAGGTGTTTGGATGGAGGTGAGTGAAGATGAAGAGGAAATACTCGACATGGTATAGGAGTTGCTCTAATACCAAGATAAAAAAGAAGGAGAAGAACACTTATTTGTGCAAGATAAGATACCACTAGCTATAGTTCTTGATTGTATATATATACACATATCGATCACATGTTTACACTAATTTAGGAGAAACAATAGGAAATGTTGATTGAAAGAGAGAATGAGAAATACATGGGACATAAGTCCCATGAGTCCCCTGTGTTCCTATAATCATGGAGAGATTTTAAGATCTGGTTGACTTCATGAGGAGTTTCTTTCACATGGATCACATGTTTCACATGAGTTATGTGTTATCATTGATATCTCTAACAAATTTAACCAAGCTAACAATCAAGAAATGAAGCTGTATACCTAGTGAAGTGCTCTGAATTTATCCTCAAGTTATCTTTTAAAATAAAAGTTGAGGTGCACAATTGCTTTTTTGATTTAAAGAGAGTTCAAACAAATATATTATCTTACAAAAATAATGATCCAACAAGTATAATAATGCAATTTATAAAGGAGATAGTTAGATAGATCAACTACAAGTCAATCGCAAACACAAGGACCTGTTATCGAGAATCGAGCCACTTGGTTTACGTTCCCTCCTTCACCGCAATGAAAGATTCTCCTATAATTAATTTGAGTACAACTTGAATCCGATCCCACAAGATCCGGAGTCGCAACTCCAACTCACAACCCTCCTTCTAAGAGGAACTCTCAAAAAGGTTTACAATACTTGGTGACCTTCACAATATCACAAACACTCTCTATTATACCTTTCCAATAGCTCAGAGTAGGGAATTGATAGCACAAGAAAAGTGTGAAAGAAATTTATTTACTTAGAGATTTGGACTTGAAAAGTTTTGCTCTCTAATCACTCCTATTTATGGGAGAAAGTTAAAGATCATTACGCAGTAAATCCCAGCAACATGTTAAACACAATTAAAATCATAAAATAGCCGTTGAAAACAAATCTGAACTATTTAGAGGAGAAAATAGCCATTGGGAGGCAACTCAAGAAAGTTGACTGCCTAGTGGTCGACAGAGTGGTCGACCGGCAGAGGCTAAAACAAAATAGTCATTGTCGTTGGTCGACCGGACAGTTGACCGGCTAGAGCAGCATTCTGAGTTCAGAGTTTAGCTCAGAGCCAGCGGTCGACCGGGTGGTCGACCAGCCAGAACGACTTATGTTGAACTCTAGGCTAGCGGTCGACCGTCCTGGGCCTGTGAGCTAAGCCAGCGGTCGACTGGGCGGTCAATTGGGCTCAGAGTCAAAGATTCGTACACATATTTGTGCAAGTCCGGTCGACCGCTCAGTCGACCTATGAAGCCTTTCATCTGCGGTGCGGTTGACCATGTGGTCGACAGACAGAAGCCCAAACAAAATTTTTCTTTTTAATTAAAATTGTTTTGATAAATCTGTATAAATTACTAGTAAAACATATTATAATACATATTAATGTTTATGTATACAAACTAATTTTTCAAAACATAAAATATATAAATATATAACACAAGACAATATTCTAAAAATCACAAAATAATTTGAAAAATCTTTTTGTGTGAGTGTGTGATTTCTGAGCATCAATTTACTACTCTAAACTTAAACAAACTAATGTCTTACAATACTTTAAGAGTAGACACAGTCTTCAAAATATAAATGATAAATTTCTCCAAATTTGACTTTTTTAAGCTCGAGTCCAATACTTGAATCAACTTTGAATGCTTCAATATCTCCATTTGAAGCTAAACATTTAACTCTTGAAAAATCTGTATACTTAAAAATACTTGAACTTGATTAGCATCACTAAATTACATGAATTTTAGAATCATCAAAATAAAGAGTGATTGTAAACTTGGGCCAACAAGTTATTTATCCTTGCTGATTGCGCTTCCTTTAAAATTGTTTGTAAGATTATCATATTCCAGTCTTAAATTCACGCCCATCTGTCCCAAGATGCTCTGTGCAACTCTTCTTACCTCCAATAAGTATTTATCTAATGCTTCCCCAAAAGTATCCGAAAATGATCTTGTTTGATAAGCAGACTATGATAGTTTGTGTACTATGTTTAGTTTGTAAACAAGTGTTAAAACCACATAAGTTTCCAAGCATATGATATCACTTGTCAAGGACCATCTTTTGCCTTTAAAAAACAAGAAAATGACAGAATAAGTTGCTAATGAACAATAATCTATTAGTAATTTAGTATATGAAGGAGTATAGTCTCAGCGATTCAGATCAACAATAAGAAATCAAATATAAATAACCTTTCTATGCTAATTAAGAATGGTTTGATCCAAAATCTCATCTATTTGCAGTAAAGAATCTAATTCAAAGGGGAAAAAAATCAAGAAATGAACAATATTAAGAGTGAAGGCCAAAAGGAAAAAGGTGGAACCCAATTTGCTTTACTGGTTTTAGTTGTATATAGGTAGAGGTGGAAGAATAAATAACAATCTTAATTCCCCTATTTTCTAATATTTTTCTTAATTATTTACGTTAAAACAAAATTTTATGATTTGTCCTTTTCGTTTAATTTACGAAATCTATAGTTATTACTAAGATATTATTTAGTCAAGTATAACAATTGGTTGTTTGTTTGTAAGTATGAAAGACTTGAATCAGTGGCTTGAAGGTTTGCTTCACTGTTTTGATGGGTTTGTAGGAACATATGAATACTAATCTCTTAATTAATATTGAGAGAGATTTTGTATTGGTTTTGTCACACATTATCTGTGAGACTAGATGGATTCTGTATTAGTTTATTAATTATTATATATAAACTAGAGTATGAGGCCCTAATCCTCATCTCTTTCTTTTCCAATTTCTGATGCAACTTTATCATGGTATCAGAGCAACTCAAAAATTCTTCATAATCCCAAAATCCTAATCCGAATTCCCTCTTCAAAAAAAAATGTGTTCATCTCTCCAAACCTGACCACCCCCTAAACCCATCGCCCCTCTCCCTCCCTCGCCTCCCTCCCTCGCCTCCCTCGCCATCGACTCCACTCCAGCCACCCAACGCCATCCGCCAGCGCCGCCATCACTTCCTCATCGTCGTCTCCATGACGTCCTCTTCTCGATCTCGCCAGATCTCGAGATCTAGACTAAGTCGTCTTCGTCTTCTTCCTAGGCTTAATCGCATCATCTTCATCTTCATTGTCATCTTCATCTTCATCATTGTCTTCATCTTCGCTGCTGCTTTTTGCCTTCAGCGTCTCATCTGCAGACCTCTTCATTGTCGATGACTTGCTACCAACATGCTCCAGATCTCCTCACCATTCCTGTCTTTGTTGGAGCTTCTCGCCGATGATCTACAGTCAATGTAGCCGCCAATGTACCCTCAACATCAAAGCTAATTGCCGCATCCACTGTAGCAGTTATGAGCATGTTGATTCTGGTTCATACTAAACCCTGTCCGAATTCACTTCAGCCGACCTGGATTCACTTCAGCTGATAGAAGCCTAGCCGAGTTGGTGTCAACCGGAGCAAATCCGAGCTGACCCGGTGTCGACCCGAGCCAACTGAGCAGACCCGCAATAGTGTAGACCTGTTACACGCGAAACAGACCGTTAACAGTTCGGGTTTTTGTTTTTGGACCATATCTCAGCCATTTGGAGCCCGTTTCACGCGGTTCTCAAGACGTTGGAACCATGGAATCCAGAGCTACGCATATAAAGTCTTCACAAGGGATTGTTACTGGACATGTCTTCTGTTTATGTTGGCAATTTGAATGCCCGTGTCTTTGAGCAAAAGCTTGAGGATGAGTTTCAAACATATAGAGTTATAAGAAGTACATGAGTTGCGAGAAAGCCATTGGGTTATGCCTTTATCGACTTTAATGACCACAGAGATTCTCAAGATGCAATTCATGACTTTGATGGTAAACATAACTAGAGAGTTAAGCTTTCCCCTACCTCTAGAGATGGTGGTGACCGTAGTGGTCGTAATCGTGATCATAGTGGCGGCAGTTTTGACTTGAAGTGTTATGAGTGTGATGAGCCTGGTCATTTTGCTCGTGAATGTCAGCCATAATTGGTTCTAAGGTCTTGGCATGGCAGCGGCCATCGTCACAGTCGAACTCCTCCCAGATATTATGGGAGTCTAAGAGAGCATCTCTATTTCTCTACCAATGTATCTCAGACAGGTACTCCTATATCTTACCTTACATCGTCTATATCACATATAGATTATAGATTCAGGAGCAACTGATCACATGACTGGGAACCGAAGAATTATGTCATTTTATACTCTTATCTTTAACTCTATAGTATTAGCAGATGACTCTCCCACACTCATCCAGGGTATTGGCACTACCCACTACCACCTCTACTCTTACTTTATCGTATATTTTTTATTTAGCTCATTTTCCTTTCAACTTATTATGAGTAAGTAAGATTATCATGATTTCAAATTGTACAGTAATATTTTTTCTAACGCACTGTGTATTTTAGGAACTTGGGACAGGGAAGACAATTAGCACATGATGTGAGTAGAACGGATCGTATAAGGTAGAATTGACATCCGATCAGGTGACCTGCATCAGCACTTCATCAATATTTAACTACCACTGTCGATTAGGTCACCCTTCTCTACCACATTAAAACTTCATGTTCTAGATTTAGGTCAAATATCATCCTTAGAATGTGAATCTTGTCAACTAAGGAAGCATCATTATGTGTCTTACCCTAATTGGGTTAATAAGAGGGCTGGTAAGTCATTTGATTTAATATATTCTCGTGTATGGAGTCTATGTCCATTACCTTCAAAACTTGGATTTAGGTATTTTGCTAGCTTTATGGATGATTATTCTCGAGTCATATATATATATCTGCTAAAATCTCGTTCTGAAATATTTTTCACATTTAAAACTTTTTATTCAGAAGTAAAGAATCAGTTTAATTCTAACATTAAAATTTGAGATCTGATAATGCTAAAGAGTATCAGAAATAACTTTAGATAGTTTCTGAAATTAAATAGAATCTTACATCAATCCTCTTGTGTTGACACTTCGCAACATAATGGGTAGTTGAACGTAAGAATAGACAATTTCTTAATATTGCTAGGACTCTTCTATTTCATAGACAAATACCAAAAAAAAATTTGGGTAAAGCTATTTTGACTACTTGTTACTTGATAAATCGAATGTCATTATCAGTATTGTAACATAAAATCTCATATTTCATCTTGAATTCTGATATTGATTTGCTCCTTTTACCTTCAAGATTTTGAATCTCTCTATTTTGTCCATAATCATATTCATCGCAAGACAAAACTTGATTCTTAGTCTCTTTAAGGGATTTTTCTTGACTACTCTATAACTCAAAAAGGTTATAAATATTTTTATCCATCTATAACCTGATCTATCATGTCATAGATATAACTTTTTTAAGGCTAAACATGGGCTTTCTACATCTTCTTGTGTATTAGAAGATGACTATGATTACATGTTCTATCAAGAGATATTACTCAATAGTGGTGAGTTCACATCTGAAGATATGACTGGTAAATACACTTTGATTTTAGGATCTGATTCAAGTTTATACAGGACGAAGAGCTCCTGCTCCTGTACCGACACCAACCTTAGTACCAAGTTGTGCGCAAGAATCAAGTGAGACTATTACTGCTCATTACTTAGTAATTCTACTACTATTGATCTTCTCACTACACTTCAAAAAGGCACACGTAATTGTACTCAACATCCTCTTTCCAATTTTGTTCCTTATTCTCATTTATCGTCCTCCTTTCCTTCATTATTTCTTCTTTGAATTTGTGCTCGGATCCCAAGAATGTATTTGATGCACTGTCTATTTCACTTTGGGCTCAGGCAATACATGCGGAGATGATGGCCTCATAGTAGAATGAGACTTGAGAGTTAGCTACACTTAACTAGGGAAGAGAGCCATTGGGTGCAAATGACTTTACATCATAACTTAAATCCAGATGGGTCTCTGACTCGCTTAAAAGAGAGATTGGTTGCCCAAAGATACTCACAGGTGTATGAACTGGATTATATAGATACCTTCTATCTGGTTGGTTAGATGACATATGTGTGGAATTTATGTCATTAGTAGTGATATAACTGGCCACTTCATCAGTTGGACGTCAAGAATACATTTCTTAATGGTACTCTTGATGAGGAGGTTTACATGGAGCATCAACTAGGCTTTTTAGCTGGAGCAAATGAAGGTTTGCAGTTTGAAGTGTTAGTATTTTGAGTGCCTCATATTCATTGGAGAAGAATTCAGGTTCAGGTGGAGTTGGAGGTGTTACAAACCTCAGAGACCAAGCACGAACATGCACAGGACTTGTGCACGTTATAAGTCAACTTATCAACTGAATAGTCGACTAATGTTTGGATTAGTTGACTTATACTTTGCAGTATAGTCGACTAATTTTGCAAAAAGAAAGTAGGTTCTCAGATTCTTTTAGATTAGTCGACTGATACATTAGTATAATCGACTGATACACATTATAAGTCGACTTATACTTGAGTATAGTTAACTTATGGCAGTTCTAGTAGTAACAATTCTCGGTTCTGTTATCAGTTCGAGTTGGATGCGGTTTCCTTCTTTCTCTGAGGCGGTGCTGATTGTATTGTTGAAGTTTGGATTAGATTAGGATCATCGTATAAGCCTATATAAACCTCTTGGGGGTGACTTTTGAAAGTAAGTCAACTTCAAGAGATATTTTCACCATTGAGAGTTATGAGAGAGAAAATTCTTATAACTCTTGTATTTTATTCTCTGTTTTCAATATAATTTCTTCCCTTCTCCCCGTGGATGTGGGCACTCTTTCCGAACCACGTTAAATATGCTGTTCTTGTGCTTTGTGGTGATTTGTCTCGATTGCTTGCTAGTGATAGATCTTCTATGCTTCCATTGTCGAGTCTTCAACTTAGTGTTTCTCTCTTGTTATATCGACATTGTGCACAACAATTGGTACCAGAGCAATGGCTAGTAAGATGATCACAACAACTAAATTCGAGGTGGAGAAATTCGATGGAAAGTCCCACTTCTTATTATGAAAGATGTGAGTTCATCGTTTGCTCGTGAATGAGGGCATACACAAGCCCTACTTGGTATTAAGAAGAAGCCATCGAAGATGGATGATGATGAGTGAAACAACATCGACTTCTGCGCAAAAGTGACGATCATACTATGCCTATCAGATAAGATCCTCTGCAATGTCATGAACGGGAGACAACTGTTGATCTTTGGTACAGGCTGGAGAGCCTTTACATGATGAAAAGTTTGTCGAACAAGCTCTTTACGTAGAGGCCTTTATACAGCCTTCGGATGAAGAAATGTATGCCTATTCTAGTTCTTTTATAAGGATTTGAGGACTTATTGACTATAGAGGTTAAGATAGAAGAAGAAGACAAAGCTCTTCTGTTAATTTCTTCTATTCCATCAAGTTATGAACACTTGGCAATCACCATCATGTACGGTAAGAAGACTTTAGAGTTAAAAGATGTCAGGCAGATGCTCCAGAATAACGAGCTGATGAAGAAGGCATATTATATAGAGGAGGCCTCAAGACTGATTGTCAAAGGCCAAAGAAGAAAGATCAAAAAGTAGGGGACCCAAAAGGGATGCAGAGACTACTAGCAGTTATGCTTGCTACTATTGCAAGAAACCAGGGCATATCGAGAAGAATTGTATGAAATATAAGAAGATGCTGAAGAAGAAAGGCGGTAAGGATTCTAATGGGGATAGCATCAGTTGAAAGCCAGATTAAGTCGGGATTGTTGAACAAGCAGATGAGAATCCATGTGATGACTTGATAGCTCAGTCATGAATAGGTATGTACTCAGATGGATTGGTTACTTAACTCGGAGTGCATATACAACATGTGCCCAAGGGGGAGTGGTTCAGTATATACGAGCCTTATGATGGAGCCTCTATCCTGATGGGTAACGATGCCGTCTACAAGACAGTTGGCATTGGCAACATCCGTATAAGAATAAAAAAGAATCTTCTCTCATTAGGAACTTTGGAAGCATAAGGGTGCAAGTTTTCAGGTGCAAATGGAGGTGTCAAAGTTATCAAAGGCTCCGTGACGATTCTCAAAGAAGAATGAATAACAAACTTGTACAAGATAACAAGAAGCATTATTGTTGGTGATGCTTCAGCAGCAACGGAGAAGGAGGATGCTACAGGGCTTTGACACCTAAATGCTTTGGCACATGCGTCTTAGACACATGAGCGAGTGAGGTCTTCAAGTCCTACACAACAAAGCTGCTCTACCAGGAATTAAATTTTGTAAACTCGATCTTTATAAATTCTGCATTATGAGTAGACAACATAGAGTAGCTTTCTCTGCATCATAGCACAAGACAAAGGGCTTGCTAGATCTTATATACAAGAATATGTGGGGACCTTAGCTAGTAGCATCCATCAGGGGTGCTAGGTACTATTTTACATTCATAGATGACTTCTCCAGGAGAGTTAAGGTATACTTCTTGAAGTAGAAATTAAAAGTATTTTAAAAGTTCAAGAAGTGACATACTATAGTAGGAATCGAAAGGGGTGAAAGGTGAAAGTCTTAAGGTTCGACAATAGAGGCAAGCATACCTCCACAGAATTCAAAGCTTACTTGGCATGTAAAGGCATCGAACACCAGTTAAGTATTTCAAGGCGACCAGAACAGAATGGAGTAGAAGAGAGCATGAATCGAACACTTAAAGTGCATGTCCACAGTATCAGGTTACAAGCTGACATGTCAGAAGGATTTTGGCCGGAAGCGGTGAGTCATGCAAGCTATTTGGTAAACATGTCACTATCAACAGCCATTTATCTTCAGATCTCAAATGTGATATAGTAAGGAGAGCCTATGGATTATTCAACCTTACAAATTTTCAGTTCCCTATCATATAGTTTGGTTGATAATCAGAAAAGAAACAAATTGGAGTCCAAGTCTAAGAAGTGTATCTTCTTCATTAGGTTCACCAAAAGAGTCAAAAATTTTAGACTTTGGGATTCCGAGACAAGGAGCACTTTTACCAGCTGAGATATGGTATTTGATGAAGAATCAATGTTAAAAGACAAGTCAGAGCAGAGGAGGTGGAGTTTCAGACAGTTCAGCAGACACTCAAGAAAAGAGAGTTGAGTTCTCCGAGTACCCTAAAAGGACTGACGAGTAAGATGAGGATTCTCAGATTCAGATGGAGATGAGCAGGAGGCTACTCAAGAGAAACCTACATCATTGAGACAGTTAGTCAGAGTTGCAGTATGATCGATGTTTTTACCTACACACAGAAATACAGAATTTCAGATCTTAAGGGTAAAGAGTGCAAGTACTCAATACTACCGTAAT
The DNA here is from genome assembly GCA_038442645.1 of Agave tequilana. Lineage (NCBI taxonomy): Eukaryota > Viridiplantae > Streptophyta > Magnoliopsida > Asparagales > Asparagaceae > Agave > Agave tequilana. Next base: position 151,306 of record JAVJIF010004186.1, read on the forward strand.
AGCAAGTGGCTATGCGGGTCGTGATCCATAAGAAGAGACTAGCGATGGAAGCTTTTTTAACAAGTTCTCTTTTAAGTTACATTCAATGGTTAAAGATCTTCTTTTAGTTCTTTAAAAGAAAAGAGAGAAATAAGTTATAGTTATGTTAGGAAGAAAGTGGTAGATTGAGAAGGTGGAGAAAATAGAAATGGATATGTATAAAGAAATAGAAAAAGAGTGATAAAAGAAGTGTGTGTTGATGGTGTGGGTTATCTAAACTAAAAAATTAAAAGAAAGAAACTAAAATCTAAAAAACTTACTTACCTCTTCGGCGCCTGCTTACTTTTGACCCGTATCGACGATGTACCTTTGTTTGAAGGCGAGTGAAGCATGACAAATAGGATCTTCCCCATTCTCAATTTACACTATGAAATGAAGGGGCAAGCTACACTACCATAGAAATGGATATCCATCACCATAAGCCATCAACGGCACTTGCAAGGGCAAGGCAACTTCGAGGCTATCGATTTCATTTGGATCCACAAACACAGAAGAGGAAAGCAAACAAAAAACAAGAATAGAAAAGAAAAGAAAATTTCGATTTGCTTCAAATAACAATGAAAGAAAAGGTTACTTACACCGGTGTCACCTTCAGTACAAGCTCGCTCTTATTCCTCCATGAAACTCTCCTTTCCTCTCAGTTACATAAATAAAATAAAAATTAGATAAAAGAAAATAAAAAACCAAAGTTACAAACTACAAATTAGCCAAAGTTCTACTCTCTGCTTGGTCATTTCCTGTACGCACTGAAAAACCCAGTATTTCTAGGCAAAACCCAACGGGGAGGGGCGCACGAAGATAGGGGGAGCAAACACTCCCCCAACTGTTGCAACAAAGTCTCGAAAATGTAGCTTTGGCCGCGTTTCTATGGCCTGGGTGTGGCCACGAGGCTAAACCCAAATGGTGGGGGTCCCTGGTTTCGAGAGATTATTTTATCCGGTTCTAGATTTCTCATTTCGGCTCCTGAATTTGACAAAACGACCTTTGATCATTGGTTTTAACCGATTGATTTGAAGAGATATTTTTAACTGATTTTCAACTGATCTGAACTGACCTGATCTGCCCTGATTTACTGACTTCGAATTAATTCTGATTTAAATCAGAATTTGATGGGCTTTTGGGCTATTTCTCTTCCCTCTCCTTTAGTAATGGGCCTGTAAATAAATTAAACAATAATTAGGAAAAATAGAGTTTATTCTATAATAAGTATGAGAATATGATAATGAATGTACAATATTAGCGACTGACACACCCCCATACCTATCTTTTGCTCGAGCAAAACAACTAAACAAAAAATTATTAGACCACTTTCACAGGTCACGCGATTGCACTGAGCATGTGCAACAAGCCGTTAAACCTCTAAGTTTCCCCTAGAGGACGAGTTTTGTCTCGTGAGGGTTTCCAGTAGATTACACCCACAAAATTCGTGAAGAAAGAGAAAAATGTTAGTATTTTGAAAACACATTTTGAAAGAAAAATATTTGAAATATTATTATAAGATTTAAGTAATCTATAAGTTATAAGAAAACTGAATTTTTCATTCCTAAACTTTGTCTCTATTCAAAAATTTGTTATCAATCAAAGTAGGGAATCAAATTGTACTTCTCATCTAGTCTATTACTTTACCCTAAGTCATATGCACCTTTGTGACTGTGAAATTTTGACTAAGGGTTATTTAACTCTAACGCTTATGCCTTATATATATTTTTTTGTGATATTATTCCTTAGTTCTATTAGGCTTTCTAATCTGCCCATGTAACGAGCCTTTAATTAGTGACCCCCAAACCAAACGGTCTTAGGGCACCGGGTGAGAAAACACCCCAAGGACTTAAGAACTCGAGCAAACAAGGCCAAAAAACTAAGGATTTTATTATATGCACCGCTTTTAGGCGTGAATACTTATGCTTTATGAGGCACAAATACCTAGCTTAATCAGAGAATTTATATATATATATATATATATATATATATATATATATATATATATATTCTTTTTCTTTTTTTTTTATAAGGCATAAAAATCATTATTTCTGAACCCTAAGTGTGTAAGTGTATAAAGTGTGCATATTTCTTCAAGGTAAAGATCAAGACTAAATTACTTTCACAAATTTTCTTGTTAACCTTAAAAATCAAACAAATAATCTTATTTTGACCAAGTATAAGAAATCCTAATTATGATTCCTATTCCTTAAAATTGACTTAATTTCTTACAAAAAATATGTCAAAATATTGTTTCTATTTTCAAAAAGTTTTTAAAAGTAAAAAAAATTTAATAATAAAAAGAAAACCTAATAAGAAAAAGAAAACCTAAGTTATGTTAAAACCCTCCCCTACACCTATCTTATGCATTGTCCTCAATGTATGAATTAATGCATAGATGCATGAAAAAGAAGAAAGGGAAGGAAAATACTACTTTAAGGTGGTGGTTCCGGTGGTGGTCTGATTGGTCCACGAAATGCGGCCCAATCGAATTTGCGTGGAGTTCGGAGGAACCCACCAGAAACCTCTCTAATATAACCCACAAAAATGATGTATAAATGAATGATTTTTATTAAAAAATTTACCCCATCTAATTTTCAAATTTCATAATTAATTTAGAAGTCAATTGTATCAACACCCATGTCCCAAAATGGAGTGTGAAAAGATGAAATGATTGACTTGGACTTAGGAAGTACAGGAACTAATACCGACTCAGGAAAGTGACTTAAGTCAATTAAAGGTTCAAGAGTCGAGATTGGTTCAGGAAGTGGGTCTAAATCAAGAAGTTGAAACTCAAGTCCACATTCGTTTCCCCACAATGAAATACGAGTTAATATTGGTGATTCAAGTTCAAGAATGACAGGTGTGGGAATCAAAACTGACTCTAAACTATTACTCAAGTTGGGTAACAAAATAGGCATCAATATTAATTTAGGAATTTGAACTGGATCACAAATTTGAGAATCTAGGTCACATTTCTTATTGAGTTCAATTTCATAAAAATGAGAACTTGCCAATTTGTCAATGGGACTTTCAAAAGTTTGAAATTAGTCAAATTCAATATGATGATCATAAAAGATTGGCGATTCAATTTCATGATGAATTGGCACAGGATCCAATGTTGACTCAGAAAAAAGATTGAAATCAGGTGAAGGCACTGGAGTCATTATTGAATCAGGAAGCAGAATTGAATCACCAAGTTGAAGTTCAGGATCATATTCATTCTCAAGTTCAATTTCAAGAAAGGGATAACTTGCCAAACAGTCAGTGTCATTTTAAAATTTGAAGTTTGGGCAAGTTCAGATGGGTATGCTGAAATAGAATCTTGTTTTCCAAAACAACATGATTCTTCGGCTCTAACAGAATGGTTAGCGACATCAGAAATAGTCAAACGATGAGAATGAAGAGTTTGGACCATTAGATCTATGTCATGATTACGAGCGATTTGAGCCTGCTTCATGACTTCAAGCAACTTTTCATAGTCGATTGGTTCAATGTTTTGTTGCGATTGGACTTGAAAAGTTGAAGTTTTGTTTTGGACTTCGTGGTGTCATCGTCAGTCCGTCAGATTTTATGATTATTGCTTGGACTCACGCATACTCATTTCCAAAATTGATGATTTTCTATTTTAAACTAGTGAAACTGAGTATAAATCTTAAAAATATTGTGGACAAGGTGGATAAGGAGGACAAGTTGGATGAAAATTAGACTCGAGGGAGGTGAATCCCCATTGACTCTGTGAAGAGTTGAAATTATTTTTAAAATTATGATCATAAGTTTGGGGGCATGGGTTATATTGATTCGGATAAAACCAATCCGGCACACTAGATTGGTTAAAGTTATGATATGCCGAGTTGGTAATATCCGAAAAAGAGGTCAGGGTGTAATATGAATTACAACTAAAATTGAAAAAATTATTGTTATAAGTCATATCACACAGGAAATGTCAGATACAAACAAAGAAAAACAAACAAATAAGCAAACAAATAAAAAGAAAAAAAATAACATAAGTTAGGGTAAACCTTAGACCTAGACGACTCCTAACTGGTTAGACTGTCCACGGGGGGTATATTGCCGAATCTGACCACAAGTTAATCAGCCAGGTAGGGGCAAGATTGGTGAGAGGTATCCGCGCAGAAGCGACGGGCCTAATTAAGTCAAACCATCAGTCTTCGGGGTTCGCCCCTCAATCCCTAACCTTAGTCACCAATTTGGCAAGAGTCAGATTCAAATCAACTTCCCCCTTAGGTCAGTCTCCTATTTGAGTCCGAGATGTCCCTAGGGCCAACGTCTGCTCAGTTTTAATTAGGCTTGGGTTAGTGAGTGAGGAGATTGTTTGTGGGCTAATGGAGAGTAATGACTTTCCCACCTTATCTTGTTTATAGGACAAGCCCTTAAATCAATTTAGTGCAGTGTACAAGTATATAGAAAAAAAGTAACACTCAAGCAATATTTCATATAAGAATGAGCCTTATACTAAATGTTATGCACACATACCTTGGCTCCAGCACTCTTCAACAGTAAATAGAAAATGTAATGAAATAGACACGTGCCTAAATACAAACTCTAAATCATTTTTAGCATTTACAATCAACTTTTTACTGTTGTGTTAGAAATGTATATACAGTGAGTCAAATAAAAAAATAAATGCTACAGATATTAAACTATGCAATTCAGCTAACCTGCAGAAAATACAGGTTAGTAGTTCACTCAGATTGCCACAGGAATGTAGCAAATCTGAGGGCTTCTGGCTCTGCTTTCTTGAGCAGAGTCCAGGGCCACTTATATGTCCACTGTAGCAAATATTTCTTGTTGAACCTGTACACCAAGAATAAAGAGGAAAGTTAACCAAAAATATAAATCTAAAAAGAGAATAACTTACCGTCCCTCCAGGGCAACGACGCCAAAATTTGATCAATGTTTTTACCTGCACACAGAAATACAGAATTTCATATCTTAAGGATAAAGAGTGCAAGTACACAATACTACCGCAATAACAAGTGACTATGCGGGTCGTGATCCACAAGGAGGGACTAGCGATGGAAGCTTTTTTTAACAAGTTCTCTTTTACGTTACATTTAATGGTTAAAGATCTTTTTTTAGTTCTTTAAATGAAAAGAGAAAAATAAGTTATAGTTATATCAGGAAGAAAGTGGTAGATTGAGAAGGTGGAGAAAATAGAAATGGATATGTACAAAGAAATTGAAAAAGAGTGATAAAAGAAGTGAGTGTTGATGGTGTTGGTGTCTAAACTAAAAAAATTAAAAGAAAGAAAACTAAAATTTAAAAAACATACTTACTTCTTCGGCGCCTACTTACCTTTGACCCGTATCGATGATGTACCTTTGTTTGATGGCGAGCGAAGTATGACAAATAGGATCTTCCCCATTCCCAATTTACACTATGAAATGAAGGGGCGAGCTACACTACCATAGAAATGGATATCCATCACCATAGCCATAACGGCACTTGCAAGGGCAAGGCAACTTGGAGGCTATCAGTTTCATTTGGATCCACAAACACAGAAGAGGGAAGCAAACAAAAAACAACAATAGAAAAGAAAAGAAAACTTCGATTCGATTCAAATAACAATGAAAGAAAAGATTACTTATACCGGTGTCACCCTCAGTACAAGCTTGCTCTTATTCCTCCATGAAACTCTCCTCTCCTCTTAATTACATAAATAAAAGAAAATTTAGATAAAAGAAAATAAAAAACTTAAGTTATAAATTACAAATTAGCCAAAGTTTTACTTTCTGCTTGGTCGTTTCCTGTACTGTTGAAGAGTGCCAATCTTGTAACAATAAGAGAAAAGAAGAACAACTTACACTGGTGTCACTCTCAGTACAAGTTTCACTCTCATTCTCCTATGAAACTCTGATCTCCTCTGAATTACATAAATAAAACTGAAAATTACATAAAAAAAAAAACCTAAAAACCTACACTAAAAAGAGGGAAAAATTGGCCTAAAGTCTATCTCTACTTGGTCGTTTCTTGTACGCTCTGAAAAACCCAATATTTATAGGCAAAACTCAACGGGGTGGGGCGTACGAATATAGGGGTAGCAAACGCTCCCCCAACTATTGCAACAAAGCAGCGAAAACGTGGCTTCGACCGCGCTTTTGCGGCCTGGGTGTGGCCAGGTGGCCACATCCAAATGGTGGGGGTCCCTGGTTTTGAGAGATTATTTTATCCGGTTCTGGATTTCTCTTTTCAGTTCCTGGATTTGCCAAAACTGCCTTTGATCGTTGGTTTTAACCGATTGATATGAAGAGATATGTTTTTAACTGATTTTCAAATGATCTGAACCAACCTGATCTGCCTTGATTTACTGACTTCGAATTAATTCTAATTTAAATCAGAATTTGTTGGGCTTTTGGGCTCGTTTCTCTTCCCTCTCCTTTAGTAAGGGGTCTGTAAAGAAATTAAACAATAATTACGAAAAAGCAGAGTTTATTCTATAATAAGTATGAGAATATGATAATGAATGTGCAATATTAGCGACCGATCACAGTGCCACCAACAGGTATGATTGGGAAGCTAATCATGTCTCATTCGCATTAGTAACAGAAACATTCGATCCTAATAGTTACAGAGAGGCGATCGAAGTAGATGACCACGGCAAGTAGACTACAACCATAGAACAAGAAATGGAGTCTTTGGACAAAAATGAACTATGAAAATTAGTCGATCTTCTAAAGAACTCTAAGGCTATATATTGCAGATGGGTCTTTCTCAAGAAGAACAATAAGCAGTGCAAAGCAAGATTAGTTGCCAAGAGATACGCTCAGAATAAGGATATTGACTAAAATGAGAACTTCTCTCCTATAGTCAAGCATATGTCTATTGGATGTTGTTGGCGATGGTAGCTCAATTTGATCTAGAGTTGGAGCAGATGGATGTCAAAACGTTTTTACTTGGTGAGCTGGAGGAAAGGATATATATGAAGTAACCTGAAAGTTATATTCTAAAAGGACAAGAAATCAAGGTATGTCATCTAAATAAGTCCCTATATGGACTTAAACAGTCTCCCAAATAGTGGTACAAATGGTTCGACTCTTTCATGATCAAGTCTAGATATAACCGATGTGAATATGACAGTTGTGTCTATTTCAAGCAGAATGATGGTCCAATATATTTGTTATTATATGTGGATGATATGCTAATTGCTGTGAGAAACAAAACACATATTCAGAAGCTAAAAGCTCAGCCAAATAAGAATTTTGACACGGTGAATTTGGGAGAAATCAAGAAGATCTTAGGTATGGAGATCACTCGAGACAAAGGCTCAGGCAGATTTTGGCTATCCTAAGAGAACTATGTTCTCAAGATGTTGAAAGATTCAACATGGCAGAAGCAAGACAAGTCACCACTCTTTTGGCAGGTCACTTCAAATTATCCTCCAAGCAGTATTTACAATCATCAGAAGAAAAGAAGATATCTCGAGTACCATACTCTAGTGCGATAGAATTGCTCATGTATGCTATGGTCTACACTAGGCCTAACTTAGCCTTTGTAGTTAGTATGGTAAGTCAGTTCATGTCAAATCCAGGAAAGTAACATTGAAAAGCAGTGAAGTGGATGCTATGATACCTACGAGGGACTACGAGACTAGGCTTGGTGTTTTAGAGATTGTAAACGGAAAAGCTTAGGGTATTATAAGGCTATGTTGATGCAGATTAAGCAGGAGATCTTGATCAACAAAGATCTAAGATGGGCTATGTGTTAACGGAAGTTGAATGCATCATTAGTTGGAAGGGAGAGTTGCAAGAAACTATTACTCTTTTACTAATAGAGGGCAGAGTACATGGTTGTCGTTGAGGCAACAAAGGAAGCTTTATGGTTGAGAGGATTGGTTGAGACTTTCGGTATCATACAGGATTCAGGTAGGGTTCATTATGACAGTCAAAGTGCAATTCAACTTGCAAAAGATCACAAGTATTACAAGCGGACGAAGCAAATTGATGTGAGGTATCACAAGATATGTCAATTGATCGTAGATGACAAGGTGATCGACTTGGTGAAGATCAGTACAAAGAAAAATCCAACAAACATGATAATAAAGACCATCTCGGTGGAGAAGTTTAGAGCATCTCTGAACTTTATCAAGATTCTCCAAAGGTAAGGTGGAGAACGGGCTCTTGGAAGAAGCCCTGCGAAGTTACAAAAAGGGGGAGAAAGCTCGGTGAATGAAGCAGAGGCCAATTTCTATGAAGGGACTCTATAAACATTAGTCAAGATGGATATTGTAGTATTTTGAGTGCCTCATATTCATTAGAGAAGAATTCAATTTAGGTGGATGTATTACAAACTTTAGAGATCAAGCACGAATATGTACAGGACTTGTGAACGTTGTAAGTCGACTAATCAACTGACTAGTTGACTTATGTTTGGACTAGTCGATTTATATTTTACAGTACAATCAACTTATATTTACAACAGAAATAAGGTCTTAGATTATCTTAGATTAGTTGATTAATACTTTAGCATAGTTGACTAAAACACATTATAAGTCGACTTATACTTGAGTGTAGACGACTTATGGCAATTTTGGCAGTTTTCTTTTCAGGTTTTTTTCCAGTTCGAGTTGAATCCGAGTTTTTTCTTTCTCTGAGATGGTGCTGATTGTATTGTTAAAGTTTGGATCAGATTAGAATCATGCTATGAGCCTATATAAACCCCTTATGGTGGCCTTTGAAGGCAAGTTAAAGAGATATTTCCACCATTGAGAGTTATGAGAGAGAAAGTTATTGTAAATCTTGTATTTTCATCTCTGTTTACAATATAATTTCTCCCTTCATCCCCGTGGAGATAGGCAGTCTTGTCGAGTAACGTTAAATCTAGTATTCTTGTATTTTGTAGTGATTTGTCTCGATTGCTCGATAGTGGTAGATCTTCTACGCTTTTCTTACCAAATCTTCAACTCGGTATTTCTCTCTTATTGCATCAGCGTTGATCACAACATGAAGAAGTTACTTTATGATCTTAAACAATCTTTGAGAACCTCATTTTGGGTGCTTGCATCAGTGATTCAGGAGTTTGGTCTTTATCGAGTAGAAAAAGATCACTCTATGTTTTGGCAGATATAAGATAGGAAGAGGATCCTGCTGGTTGTGTATGTAGATGATATTGTGATTACAAAGATGACACAAAAGGGACTAATAGTCTGAAGAAATACTTGCAGAAGCACTTTCAGATCAAGAATCTTGGATCTCTAAAATATTTTTTAGGCATTGAGGTGACCAGGTCCAAGAAGGGTATTTTTCTGTCACAGTGAAAGTATATAATAGACTTGACTTGCTTTCGGATGCTGGGATGCTAGAATGGAGGAATATTGATTCTCCAATGGACATGAACATGAAGCTGCTACTAGATCAGAGAGAGGTTCTTGGGATGTCAGGAGGTATAAGAGATTAGTGGAAACATTAAACTACCTGGCAGTGACCAGATTAGACATCACATTCGCAGTCAGTGTAGTGAGTTAATTTTCATCAGCATGGGACTATCCACTTGGAGGCGATAATGAGCATTTTGAGGTACCTGAAGAAAGCTTCAGAGAGAGGGCTTCTCTATTCAGACATGGACACCAGAGTAGTAGGCTTCTTAAATGCAGACTAGACATGATACCTTTTTGATAAGAGGACGATCACAGGATATTGTGTCTTTATTAGAGGAAACATTATAGCATGAAAAAAAAAGAAGTAGAGTATAGTCTCTCGGTCTAGCATATAGTCAGAGTACAGGGCAATGACAAATGTGACATTAAAGCTAATCTGAATCAGAGATTTATTGACCAATATTGGTCTTCCCCCAGAGTATCCCATGAGAATATATGGTGACAACAAAGTAACAATACACAATGCTAAAATGTTATGTTACATGAGAAAATCAAATATGTTGAGGTTGATTGTCATATGCTTCATAAAAGAACTCGAGGAAAAGATCATTATGATGAAGCATGTATCATTAGGACACTAGTTAGCAGATCTTCCTACTAAACTACTTGGTAGAACACGGGTAGATTTTATTTATGACAAGCTGGGTATGTATGAGATATATGCTCCAGGTTAAGGGGGAGTGTTGAAAGAGACTCTGTATTAATTTACTCACACATTACATGTGATACTAGATATGTCCTGTATTGATTATTATATATAGACTATATTGGGAATCCAAGCAATAGAGAATAATAACTTCAGATAATAGTCACTAATCATACGAACAAGTAAACAAAGAAAAGAAAGAGAAAACACAAGATTTAACGAGGTTTGGCAATTTACCTACGTCATCGGGGCAGAAGGGAAGAGAGTTCTTATTAAAATCAAACAATTACAAGATACAATATCAAGGGCAATTACCTCTCTTTATATAGGCATAGAGTTCCTCAAGAAAAGAAAACCAACAACTCTAAATTCGAATCAGAAACAAATTTAGAAACCTTCAAAGATTCGCCCAAAATCCTTCTGTTGTCGATAATCCAAGGGAACTGTCGACAGTTCTCTGACAAACCTGACTTGGGAAATCACTATCGATAGCTCAAAGTGGGAACTGTCGGCAGCTCAGTACAAAATCTGGGTGAAACCGTGTTTGACTGTCAACAGCCCAAGGGGACCGTCGACAGTCCTATCCCTTGTGCTTAAAAAACTCCATCCTCTAACTTATTATTCTTCTCTCTCCCCACAATTCTCTACCTCGGTGAAGATTTCTCAAATCTGAGCCGAACTTAATTTAGTACCATATCGATTCAAACGGGCTGCACTAGTGTGGTTGCCTACGTACACCCAGGCCCAGGGGATCAAGCCATCTGTAGTTTATACAAACGAGCTCTACTAGCTCAAGAAAATGGAAGGATATGGCGTAACTCATTGCAATATGCAAATTTTACTCCTGGAACTACCTTGGTAAGCATATAGTGGGATTCTCTTTTGTGTGAATCTTCTGTGACTCGATATCACCTTCATCAAGAATTTCCCAAAAAAGTGAAACTTGACGTCGATGTGCTTCATCCTTGCATGATATACCTGTTTCTTTGTCAAATAGATAGAACTCATGCTATCACAATTGATTTTCAATAGATCCTAATCAATTCCTAAGTCATCAAGCAATCTTTGAAGCTAAATTGTCTCCTTCATAGCCTCCGTCATGGCCATATAGCCGGCCTTCATAGTAGATAATGCGATAGTAGACTGTAAAATAGAGCGCCAGCTCACCAGTACTTGGGACAATGTAAACATATATCCCGTTATAGACCAATATTTATCGAGGTCTACAGCGTAATTGGAATCAACATGTCTGATACACTCCTGCTTGCCCATAGCATCCTTCTCAAATATCAAACCAATGTCTATACTACCTTTGATGTACCGTAGAACCAATTTCACTGCCTCCCTGTAACCCCTGTCAGAATCGTACATATATCTGCTAATCATCAAGACAGTTTGTGACAAATCGGACCTTGTACACACTATTGCATACATTAGACTACCAATTGCGCTAGCATAGGGTACGTGAGTCATGTACTCACGTTCTTCAACAGTAATAGGAGACATAGTAGCTTTTAATTGAAATGAGGAGCCAATGGTGTACTTACAGACTTCGTATCATCGTTGATGTTGAACTTCTGAAGTACCTTCATTAAATACCTCTTTTGCGTGAAGCTAACCTTGCCACTACTTTGGTCTCGCTTTATCTCCATGCCTAGCACCTTCTTCGCTTCACCAAGATCCTTCATCTCGAATCAGAAGACAAGTCCTTATTTAATTTATCAATTGTGGATCTGCTCTTAGAAGTGATAAGCATATCATCCACATGCAACATAGATAGATGTACTCTTGATTGAGTCGTGACCTGCACAAAGAAAAATAAAGAATTTCAGGAATATAGAACAGATGTGCAAGTACACAATACTATCGTTATAGTAAGTGGCTATGTGGGTCGTGATCCACAAGGAGGGACTAGCGATGGAAGCTTTTTGTAAGTTCTCTTTAGTTCAGTAAAAATGCTTAAAATTCTTCACTTGTTCTTTAAAAGAAAAGGAAAATAAACCTATGTTAATTTGTAAAGGTGATAGATAGAAGGAGATGATGATTTTGAAAAATAGAAAACTAAATTAAAGAAAGAAATAAAAAGAGTGAATAAAAGAGTTGGGAGATGTTGGTGATCTAAACAAAAGAATTAAAAAAAAGGAACAAAAACTAAAAGAACTTACCTACCTCTTCTGGTTGATGACTTCCTTGGATCGTTGGCACGTGTTTACTTTGCTTCGAAGGCAGTCAGCGCATAATCCATAAGATCGAGCTCAGTCCCCATTCGCATTACATCATCAAGATGAACAAGAATGAAATAATACAGAATCTTGAGAAGGAGATCATCATCATGAAATATCGGTGGCAAACACACAACAAGGCTACACCGATGCTACTAGATTCGCTTGGATACTCATCAAAAACCGAAAGAGAAGAAGTAAAAAAAGAAGAACATAAAAACAAATGAAAATATAAACAAATTACCTTTGATTGCTTGTAGAAACGATGAAAGAAAGGAGGAGGTTACATTGGTGTCACTCTCAATATAAATCTCTCTCTCTTACTTATATGAATCATAGTTTAACCTATGCTTATAAAGAAATAAAAGTTACTTGAAAAAAAATGAAAACCTACACTAAAAAGAATGAAACTAGCCAAAGAATCCTTTTCTGCCTAATCGTCTCCTGTATACTGAGAATTTGTAGGTATTTATAGTAAATACAGAACGGGGGAGAGCGTCTAAAGATATGGAGAGCAAACGCTCCCCCAAATTTACCAGATTGTTGGCAAAGATGTAGCCAAATGACCACATCTTGAGAGCGTATCTTGTAGATTCCCTGATTCGTCTTTTTATCTAACTGGTTTTGCGATTTGAGCTCTGGATTTGATGATATTCTCATTGATATTCAGTTAACCAATTTGATTTTTTAAAATCTGAATTTAACCGACTAGATTTGGGATCATCCTCCTCTAACCAAATTGATCCAATTATATATGACTTTAACTAGTATTTATTTGATTTTATCCTCTCTCCCCCCCATAATTATCTTCTGCAAAATAGAAATTTAAGACAAGAAAATTAGCAGATTTATTACACGATAAATCTGAAAAATATAATAAAGAATAATGCAATAAATGTGTGCAATCACACCCTCACACCTATCTTTTGCTCGTCCTCGAGCAAAATAAGAAAATTTAAGAAATTATTAGATCACTTTCGCAAGTCACGCGATTGTACTGAGCATGTGCAACAAGTCGATAAACCTTTAGGATGCCCTTAGAGGACGAGTTTTATCTTGTGAGCGTTTTCAGTAGATTACACCCACAAAATCTATAAAGAAATAAAAATAAAGTGTTAGTATTTTGAAAGCACATTTTGAAAGAGAAAAATATTTGAAGTATTATTGTAAAAATCAAGTAAGATATAAGTATATAGGATTATCAAAACTTAGTCATTCCTTAGCTTAGTCTCTATTCAAAAATTTGTCATCAATCAAGGTAAAGAGTCAAATTGTATTTCTCATCTAGTCTATTATCTTACCCTAAGTCATATGCACCTTGTAATATTGAAAATTTGACTCAGAGTTCTTTAACTCTAACTCTTAGGCCTTATTTTATTTTTTTTCTTTTTTATATATTTTTGGTGGTATTATTTATTAGTTCTATTAGGCTTTCTAATCTGTCCATGCAACGAGTCTTTAGTCAGTGAGACTTATGTTTTATGCGGCACAAATACCCAGCTTAATCAGAGGATTATATATATATATATATATATATATATATATATATATATATATATATATAGAGAGAGAGAGAGAGAGAGAGAGACTTGTATCCTTTCAAAAGGATTTGATCCCGGATCCTTCCCACTCAAATTCAACCCTCCAACATTCGAATACAAGATCCACTCCGTTGAAGTTGATCTATACTATTTCAAGTATCTATAAACCAAAAATCAAGTGTTTTAAATACTTTTTGTCCATCCATCAAGTAGGGGAAAAACGGACGGCCTAAATAGTGAGTTGGTTAGTTTAACGGTGTAGAACATTTGAAATCTAACAAAAATTAGTTTATAGGGTTTTTTAAATGTTTAGATCATAATGAAATGGCCGGATCGAGAATTTGTATGTCTAAAGACCTAGATCTAACCAACTCACTACTTTCGGCCGTCCATTTTGCGTCGCTTGATGGATGGGCAAAAAGTATTTAAAACACTTGTTTTTTGGTTTATAGATACTTGAAATAGTATAGATCAACTTCAACGGAGTGGATCTTGTATTCGAATGTTGGAGGGTTGAATTTGAGTGGGAAGGATCCGGGATCAAATCCTTTTGAAAGGATACAAGTCTATCTATCTATCTATATATATATATATATATATATATATATATATATATATATATATATATATATATATATATATATATATATATATATAAGGTATAAGAATCTTTATTTTTGAACCCTAAGTGTGTAAGTATATAAAGTATGCATATTTCATTAAGGTAAAAACCAAGACTAAATTACTTTTTCAAATTTTCTCCCTAATCCTAGAAATTAAACAAACAATCTTATTTTGACTAAGTATAAGAAATCTTAATTATGATTCTCCTATTCCATAAAATTAACTTAATTTCTTACAAAAAATAGGTCAAAATATTGTTTCTCTTTTCAAAAAGTTTTTTTTAAAAAGCAAAGAAAATGTTAAATTTTTTAATAAAAAGAAAACTTATGTTATGTTAGAATCCTCCCCCACACCTTTCTCATGCATTGTCCTCAATGTATGAATGAATGCATAAATGCATGAAAAAGAAGAAAGAGAAGAAAAATATTGCCTTAAGGAGGTGGTTCCGGTGGTGGTTGGATTGGGTCAAGCATTGTTACCCAATCAAGATAATGTGATAGTTCATGGAACCTATCTTTATTGACCTCTTTTCTATGTACATAATTACAATTGAAAAACACCTAGAGGGGGGTGAATAGGTGTGATTGCTAATCTTAAAAATTTTAACACTCTAAATGCGGAACCTAAAACAAGTGAGGCTCAACTTAGTACAATTCAACAAGTGTAGCCGAATTCCTCTTGCGAGGCTCTGGACTAAACTCCTCTTGATTCCCCTTGATATGGGTTGAGGCGCTATGTGAAGCTCTTGTTGGATGAGTACGGGATTGGCACACACAAGTATGAAATGGATGATATGAAGAATGATGCGAACACAATAATATATGGCAAGAATTACAAGCAAGCAAATAGTATCACAAGAGATTCAAACAATATCACAAGTATGCAATAGAAAGCAATAAAGAGCTATTGAAAAGTAAAGCAAGAATTAGATGCAAAGGCAATCGCAAACAAAGTGATTTGTTTCGAGGTTCGAGCCACCGCTCTACTCCCCGCCTTCACCTCCGTGAAGGGTTTCCACTATCCACCGAGGACGCCTTTACAATTTGGTCTACCGAAGACCGAGCACCGAGCTCCACCGAGTACAAAGAACCTCTACCGAAGAGGTTGCTCCACAAGGAAAGG
Source organism: Agave tequilana (assembly GCA_038442645.1). Classification (NCBI taxonomy): domain Eukaryota; kingdom Viridiplantae; phylum Streptophyta; class Magnoliopsida; order Asparagales; family Asparagaceae; genus Agave; species Agave tequilana. Next base: position 166,876 of record JAVJIF010004186.1, read on the forward strand.
ATTACAAGAACAAAGTGATCACAATAAGATCACTACACTATTTCTCAAACTCTTTTACAAACACTCTCACTCTATTACAACTTCACTATAGAATGAGTATAGGATTTTTGGCTCTATGAAGTGTGGTGAGAAAAACTTCAGTTGTAGAGTGATATTAGTAATCAAACACAACTGAAGAACAAGCTCAAAAAGAATTGAAATGAAAGCTTTAAACTCTTTTCTTTTCTCTTTTGAAAACAACACAAACTTGAGGATTTTTCTTGGTGATATGCAAGAGAGACTTCTCCTCTATTTATAGGGTTAGAAAATAGGTTAAAAATAATTTCTTTACACCTAATTTGACCTGCAAAAGCTCCTCAACAACTCTACAAAAATCTGTTAAAGCTGAAAACAAAAACAGTTTTTCAGAATAGCCCAAAGAGGAAAGAGCCGTTAGGCTATAGCAGGCTTGGCGGTCGACCGGTCCGGTCGACCGCAAGGCCAGCTGCAAAGAGCCGTTGGCTCTCGGTCGACCGGTCCGGTCGACCGTCCCAAAAGAGGAAACACAGTTTCCTTCTTCCGGTCGACCGGTCCGGTCGACCGAAAAAACCTGAGAGCAATTTGCTCTCCGTCGGTCGACCGGTCCGGTCGACCGACAGACTTGCACAAACAGTGCATGTCCAGACACATCTCCGGTCGACCGGGCCGGTCGGCCGGAGTTGCCTGAAACAGAAAACTGGGCTGGTTTTGAGTTAGAAAAATTTTGAGAAATATTTTAAAAATACATATAGCTAAGTATTATGCAAAAAATAGTTTATACACATGTTTTATACAAGATTTTCAAGATATAAAGCTTTTGGTACATGTATATATAAATTAAGGCATAAAACTTAGAAATAACCATTTTCAAAACATAGGAAATATATGAAACAAGTGTGTGTGCAAATCCTAGAGCCAAATTTCATATACTCAAACTTTAACATTCTATTTCTTACAATGTTTCTAAGGACTTCAAGATCTTCAATAGGCTTCTTCATATAATCTTCAACACTTGTTCCTTGAGCCCAATTGGAGTTGACTTGAGTCCAAATCCTTGTATTTGTGAGAGAAGACTTCTAGAATGAATAGAAATCTGAAACACACTTAAACAACAAATGTTATTAGTACAAATAACTAATATGTTTTGTAATCATCAAAATACACTTATCATGGGTGATTGTAACCTTGGGCCAACAATCTCCCCTTTTTGATGATGACAAAACATATAGGTTATTTAAATAAACATGGAAGAGGAGTTTGAAAAACTCCCCCTCAAATAATGCTATGTATAAAAATTTGACTATGGAAGCACAATACATAAAGCATTCAAGGCAAAATAGTTTTGTCAAAAACTTAAATAAACAAACTTAACAAACTTAAACAAATTCAAAATATCAAACTCTTAAACTTATTCAAATTCAAAATATCAAACTAAACTTATTCTCCCCCTTTTTGCATACATCAAAAAGGGTTAAAATACCAATGGAAAAAATTTATTTTTAAGAATCCATAATGCAAACATTCAACTCACCGCAAATAAATGAAAATCTAGCATAGTCTAATGGTTTAGTAAAAATATCGGCAAGTTGAAAATCGGTAGAAACATATTCAATAATAATATCACCTTTCTCATAATGATCTCTAAGAAAGTGATACCTAATGTCAATGTGTTTGATTTTACTATGTTGATTTGCATTCTTTGTCATGTGAATAGTACTAGTATATCACAAAATATTTTAACATGATCAAAGTGTAAATCATAGTCGAGGAGAGTATGTTTCATCCAAAGAACTTGTGCACAACAAGCTCCGGCTGCAACATACTCCGCCTCGGCGGTTGATAGGGCTACCGAATTTTGCTTTTTGGAAGACCAAGATACAAGACAATTACCTAAGAATTGACATGTTCCACTTGTGCTCTTCCTATCTACCCTACAACCCGCATAGTCGGCATCCGAAAAACTCTTCATTTCAAATAATCCGGTTTTAGGATACCACAAACCCATTTCAATAGTGCCCTTAAGGTATCTAATTATGCGTTTAACTGCAATTATGTGAGATTCTTTAGGACAAGATTGAAAACGTGCACAAAGACAAACGAAAAACATAATATCCGGCCTACTAGCCGTCAAATAAAGCAAGCTACCAATCATGCTACGATATAATGTAATGTCTACACTTTTACCTTGTTCATCCTTGTCAAGCTTTGTAGTTGTTGCCATAGGACTTTTGCTTACTTTCGATCCTTCAAGCCCAAACCTTTTGATTAGTTCCTTTGTGTACTTGGCTTGATTGATGAAGATCCCATCCTTCTTTTGCTTGATTTGGAGTCCAAGGAAATAGTTGAGTTCCCCCATCATAGACATTTCGAATTCATCCTTCATGCATGACTCAAAAGCTTTGCAAAGAGATTCATTAGTAGAACCAAAAATAATATCATCCACATAAATTTGCACAATAAGAATATCCTTTTCTACATGTTTTGTAAACAAAGTTGTGTCAATTTTACCTTTCTTAAAACCATTTGAAATCAAAAATGAAGAAAGTCTTTCATACCAAGCCCTAGGGGCTTGTTTTAAACCATAAAGAGCTTTATCTAATTTAAAAACAAAATCCGAATGTGTAGGATCAACAAACCCGGGGGGTGTTCAACATACACCTCCTCTTCAATAAAACCATTTAGAAAAGCACTTTTAACATCCATTTGAAATAATTTGAAATCTTTATATGAGGCAAATGCTAGTGTCATCTGTATGGCTTCAAGCCGTGCTACGGGTGCAAAGGTTTCTTCAAAATCGATCCCTTCGATTTGAGTGTAACCTTGGGCAACTAACCTAGCCTTGTTTCTAACTACATTACCCGATTCATCCAACTTGTTCTTAAAGATCCACTTAGTACCAATTGTTGGTCTATCGTGGGGCCTAGGAACAAGGTGCCAAACTTGGTTGCGCTCAAATTGATTGAGCTCCTCTTGCATGGCTAGCAACCAATATGAATCGGTCTCGGCTTCGAGGACATTTTTGGGTTCAATATGAGAAATGAATGCATAGTTACCACAATAGTCATGAAGTCTAGAGCGAGTAGTTACCCCTTTTGATACTTCACCTATGACGAGGTCCTTGGGATGATGTGGATTGTATCTCCAATCCTTTGGTAGTGGTTGAGTAGGCTCCACCTCATGTGTTTGATTTTCATTTCCTTGTGCCTCTTCCACCTTAGCTTCGCTTCCTTCATCATCCTTTGGTTTGTCTCCCATAGTAGAAGCATCCTCCAAGGTCACTTTCTCCAAACCTTCATCCAATGCATCTATTTCTACAACATTCTTAACAAACTTGTTAGATTCCTCAAACTTAACATGAATAGACTCTTCAATAGTCAATGATGATCTAATGAAAACTCTATAAGCCTTACTAGTGTTTGAGTAACCTACAAAAATAGCTTCATAAGATCTAGCATCAAACTTTTCTAAATTATCTTTTGTATTTAAAACAAAACATTTGCATCCAAAAACTTTAAAATAGGAAACATTAGGTTTTCTAGAAAAATACATTTCAAAAGAAGTTTTAGTAGTATTTTTACACAAGAAAACACGATTTGATATATAGCATGATGTATTAACGGCCTCGGCCCACAAATAATGTGGTAGACCATATTCACTTAGCATTGTCCTAGCCATCTCTTGTAATGTTCTATTTTTCCGTTCAACTACTCCATTTTGTTGTGGAGTTCTAGGACAAGAAAGTTCATGCTTTATTCCATGTTCATCACAAAAAGTGGTAAAGGGTTGGTTAATGAATTCACCTCCTCTATCACTTCTTATTCTCAAAATCGAAACATCTTTTTCCTTTTCAACTCTTTTCTTAAAAGTTTGAAAATAAGAAAATGCTTGGCTTTTATGTTCAAGAAAGAAAACCCAAGTAAATCTTGAAAAGTCATCAACCAAAACATAAGCAAATCTATTCCCACTTAGACTTTTGGTTTGTGTAGGGCCAAAAAGATCCATATGGATTAACTCCAAAGGACGTGATGTCATGATATCCTTAATTGATTTGAAAGAAGACTTAGTTTGTTTCCCAAATTGACATGCGTCACAAACTCGGTACTTTTCAAAATTCAAGCAAGGAATACCTTTCACCATTTCCTTTGTGTTTATCCTAGAAATGTGATCAAAAGAAATATGCCCTAATATCCTATGCCACAATCAAGAGTCATCATCGAGGGCTTTCAAACAAGTAATATTACAAGACATATTTAACATATCAATCATATAAACATTACTTTTACGAAAACCGAAAAATACACAAACATTAGAAGTTCTATCAATTACTTTACAAGTAACATTATCAAAAACAACATCAAAACCTTTATCACAAAGTTGACTAACACTCAAGAGATTATGCTTGAGGCCATCAACTAAAACTACATTTTCAATTAAAGGAGAGGTGCCAAGTTTTACATTACCAATACCGATGATTTTACCCTTGGCGTCATCTCCGAAGGTGACGGTGCCACCTTCATGATATCTTGATAGGGTTGCAAAGTTGTTGATGTCCCAAGTCATGTGCCTTGAGCAACCGCTATCAAGATACCACAATCCTCTGCGTCGTTGGGATTTGGAGAGTACCTACATCATTTAACATAATTGTTGATTTTGGTACCCAACTTTCTTGGGTCCTTTAAAGTTAGTGCCTCGAACCCAAACATTATGACGTGAAACGTTTAATCTATCATAGCAAAAATTGGCTAAGTGCCCTTTCCGTCCACAATGTGAACATGAGAACACTCTACCATACATGAATGCTTGATGTGTAGTGTGAGCATGTTTTGGGGTTTTGCCATGTTGTTTAGGTTGTGTAGCATGAACATGAACATGAGCATGAGCATTTTTCTTTGGGGCTTGTTTCTTAGGAAACATAACCTCAATTTTCTTCTTGTTAAACTCACAATTTTTCAAAACAACACTTAATGAGTCTAATCTTTCCTTAAGCATAGTAACTTCATTTGAATCAATTAGTGGGGCCTTACCTTTGCAAGAAATCTTATATTTTTCAAAATCATTTTTGGTAGTGGCCAAAGTGGAAACCAAATCATCTTTTTCCTTTGTAAGAGTAAAAACTTGAAGACTTAAAGATTCATTATCCTTTTTCATTTTAAGATACTTTTTCTTTAAGAAATCATAGTTTTGTGACAACTCAACAAAAGCCTCTTCTAACACATCTATAGAAAGTTCATTATCACGAGAAGGGGAAGAGGTTACCTTGCTTGTGCCTTCATTAGCCATGAAGCACATGTTGGCGGTGTCTATTTCTTCCTCGGATTCGGTCTCCGAATCCCAAGTTGCCTTCATAGCCTTCTTCTTGTAAGGCTTCTTTGAAGTGGAGGGCTTAGCTTTGTCCGGACACTCCGCAACAATGTGTCCGGGCTTTTGGCAATTGAAACAAGTGATCCTTCTTTCTTCTTTGCCTCCTTGCCATCTTCTTCTACCTTGGTACTTCGCCTTGTTGTACATCCTCCGGACATTCTTAACAAGGAGTGAGAGCTCCTCATCATCTTCTTCTTCATCGTCTTCATCGGAGTGTGTAGCTTGACTCTTGAAGGCGATAGTCTTCTTTTTGGAAGGAGCCATATCCTCCCTTGCTTTCCTTTCCATCTCATGGGTTTTGAGGTTCCCAATGAGACCTATAAGCTCCATCTCTTCATTGTCGTTGAGTTCCTTCAAGGTTGTTACTTTAACTTCCCATGAAGGAGGAAGAGCACGAATGATCTTCCTTACTCTTTGATTATTGTTGATATCTTCACCTAAAGAAGAGAGTCCATTAGTAATCTTGGTAAATCTTGTAACCATATCATCTATGGTTTCATTTTCTTGCATGCTAAATGTTTCATATTAGGACTGAAGAAGGTCAATCTTAGCCTTCTTTACTTGTGAGGTCCCCTCATGTGTGACTATCAAGTGTGACCAAATCTCATATGCGGATTTGCAATGGATAACCCTAGAAATGTCATCATCATTAAGGGCTTGTAGAAGTGCATAGTGAGCTTTGGCATTGGCATCGAATTCCTTAGTCTCTATTTCGGACCAAGTGGATTCGTCACCGGGGGGTACACTAAAGGACTTAGTCACGGCTTTTGCAACTCGGCTACCTAGAGATTACAAAAACACGGTCATCTTAACTTTCCATATGGGAAAGTTAAGTCCATCAAACTTAGGAGGGGTCTTAATTCCATCGGCCATTTTTACTATATGAATATGAATGAAATGATTAGCCAATTAGGATCTTCTCTAAGGTTGTTAAACCAAATCCTAGAGTCCAAGCTCTGATACCAATTGAAAAACACCTAGAGGGGGGGTGAATAGGTGTGATTGCTAATCTTAAAAATTTTAACACTCTAAATGCGGAACCTAAAACAAGTGAGGCTCAACTTAGTACAATTCAACAAGTGTAGCCGAATTCCTCTTGCGAGGCTCTGGACTAAACTCCTCTTGTTTCCCCTTGATATGTGTTGAGGCGCTATGTGAAGCTCTTGTTGGATGAGTACGGGATTGGCACACACAAGTATGAAATGGATGATATGAAGAATGATGCGAACACAATGATATATGGCAAGAATTACAAGCAAGCAAATAGTATCACAAGAGATTCAAACAATATCACAAGTATGCAATAGAAAGCAATAAAGAGCTATTGAAAAGTAAAGCAAGAATTAGACGCAAAGGCAATCACAAACAAAGTGATTTGTTTCGAGGTTCGAGCTACCGCTCTACTCCCCGCCTTCACCTCCGTGAAGGGTTTCCACTATCCACCGAGGACGCCTTTACAATTTGGTCTACCGAAGAGCGAGCACCGAGCTCCACCGAGTACAAAGGACCTCTACCGAAGAGGTTGCTCCACAAGGAAAGGATTACAAGAACAAAGTGATCACAACAAGATCACTACACTATTTCTCAAACTCTTTTACAAACACTCTCACTTCTATTACAACTTCACTATAGAATGAGTATAGGATTTTTGGCTCTATGAAGTGTGGTGAGAAAAACTTCAGTTGTAGAGTGATATTAGTAATCAAACACAACTGAAGAACAAGCTCAAAAAGAATTGGAATGAAAGCTTTAAACTCTTTTCTTTTCTCTTTTGAAAACAACACAAACTTGAGGATTTTTCTTGGTGATATGCAAGAGAGACTTCTCCTCTATTTATAGGGTTAGAAAATAGGTTAAAAACAATTTCTTTACACCTAATTTGACCTGCAAAAGCTCCCCAACAACTCTCCAAAAATCTGTTAAAGCTGAAAACAAAAACAGTTTTTCAGAATAGCCCAAAGAGGAAAGAGCCGTTAGGCTATAGCAGGCTTGGCAGTCGACCGGTCCGGTCGACCGCAAGGCCAGCTGCAAAGAGCCGTTGGCTCTCGGTCGACCGGTCCGGTCGACCGTCCCAAAAGAGGAAACACAGTTTCCTTCTTCCGGTCGACCGGTCTGGTCGACCGAAAAACCTGAGAGCAATTTGCTCTCCGTCGGTCGACCGGTCCGGTCGACCGACAGACATGCACAAACAGTGCATGTCCAGACACATCTCCGGTCGACCGGGCCTGTCGGCCGGAGTTGCCTGAAACAGAAAACTGGGCTGGTTTTGAGTTAGAAAAATTTTGAGAAATATTTTAAAAATACATATAGCTAAGTATTATGCAGAAAATAGTTTATACACATGTTTTATACAAGATTTTCAAGATATAAAGCTTTTGGTACATGTATATATAAACTAAGGCATAAAACTTAGAAATAACCATTTTCAAAACATAGGAAATATATGAAACAAGTGTGTGTGCAAATCCTAGAACCAAATTTTATATACTCAAACTTTAACATTCTATTTCTTACAATGTTTCTAAGGACTTCAAGATCTTCAATAGGCTTCTTCATATAATCTTCAACACTTGTTCCTTGAGCCCAATTGGAGTTGACTTGAGTCCAAATCCTTGTATTTGTGAGAGAAGACTTCTAGAATGAATAGAAATCTGAAACACACTTAAACAACAAATGTTATTAGTACAAATAACTAATATGTTTTGTAATCATCAAAATACACTAATCATGGGTGATTGTAACCTTGGGCCAACAACAATGCCCAATATGAATAGGATTATCAAAGATCCTATCATGAAGCTTATTCCCTTTACGTGACCAGTCTTGAAAAATCATCACTGAGTCATTATGATTAATACCTATATCCAACAAAAGAATGTGATTTGGTGGAATGATTGACTTGGATTTAAGAATGATAGGTTCAGGAACCATTACTAATTCGGGAAAATAAACTTAGAGTCAGTTCTGATTCAAGAGTTAAGCCCAAATCAAAGAATTGAAAATCACATTCTTTTCCCATTAATGGAATGTGACTATCCAAATTTGGTGATTCAATTTCTAGATCTATGGGTATGAACATAAATGTTGGCTCCAAAAACTGGTCCAAATTGGGTAATGATACCGAAATCAACATAAATTTGAAGATGGAAATTGAATCACAAGGTTGGAGATCGAGGTCACATTCACATTCAAGTTCAATCTCATTGAATAGAAAACTTGCCAATTTGTCTAAGGTTTGAAATTGGTCAAGTTCAAATTTGTGTGATGAAATTGAGACTTGATCAAAATCTACAAGACACCAAGATTCTTTGTTCCTATCAATATGGCTAGGATAATCGGGAATAGTCAAACATGTGTTAGGTAGAGTTTTCTCATTCCTTTCTTTCATTATGTTGATTAAATGACTCATTTGTGCTTCTAGCATATTGACAGATTAGTTAAAATTATTTTCGGACTGAATTAGGTTTTCCATACTCCTATCTGAGTCCATAGGTTCTTCTTCTTGTTGTGGGACTTGGAACATGAAGTAAGGATCTTGGATTTGGGAATCTTGTGGGAATTATGAGCCCATCATTTTCAACTTTTGTTCTTGGAACTCAATCATGACTTCTATACTTTTCATTGCCTTAGATTTTTTTCTATGGGATGGTCTGAAAAACACCTAGAGGGGGTGTGAATAGGTGTTATTGCTAATCTAACAATCTTTTTTAAAAACTAAGTATGATGAATGATGCAACGATCTCTCAAAATAAGACTAAGAGCCGAATACCCCGTGAGAGGTTCTGAACTCCTTCCTCCCAATTCCCCTTGAATGGGTTAGAGGTGCGCAATGCAACCTTGTTGTATGAGAATTGATCGAACAAAGCAAAGTATGATGGATGAATAGTGAGATGCACACAATATATCACACGTATCACAAGCTTGAAATAAAAGCACAAAGGAAGAAACAAGATCACAAGCAAGTAATTGAAAGCAATATAGAGCAATAGAAATTTAAAGCAAGAATGGACACAAGGCAATCGCAAACACAAGATGTTTGTTTTGAGGTTCGAGCCACCGCTCTACTCCCCGCCTTCACCTCCGTGAAGGGTTTCCACTATCCACCGAGGACACCTTACAATGGTCTACCGAAGACCCGAGCACCGAGCTCCACCAAGTACAATAACCTCTACCGAAGAGGTGTCTCCACAAGAACAAGAAGAGGAACAAGAACAAGAGTGATCACAACAAGATCACCAAACTCTTTTACAACACTCTCACTCTTTTTACAACTTTACTATAGAATGAGTTAGGGATTTTTGGCTCTATGAAGTGTAGTGAGAAAAAACTCAGTTGTAGAGATGATTTTGCAAGGGAACACAACTGAAAAATAGCTCAAGAAAGAATTGAAAATGGAGAGCTTAAACACTTTTCTTTTCTCTTTTGAAAACTTTGAAAACTAGAGGATTTTTCTTAGTGTTTAGTAAGAGAGTCATCTCCTCTATTTATAGGGAGAAAAATAGGTTTAAAACAATTTATTTAGAGCTTATTTGCTCTGAAAAAGAACTGAAAAACCCTGTAAAAGTCTACCAAAAAACAGATCAAAAAACAGATTTCAGAATTGCACAAAAGAGGAAAGAGCCGTTGGGCAGCAGCAGGCTTGGCGGTCGACCGGGCCAGTCGACCGCCAGCTCAGCTGGTCAAAGAGCGGTTGCTCGGGTCTTCTGGCGGTCGACCGGCCGGTCGACCCAGAAGACCCGAGAGCAAAACTGCTCTCAGTCCTTCTCTAGCGGTCGACCGGACGGTCGACCCAGAAAACCCGAGAGCACTCCTGCTCTCAGACGGTCGACTGCCCGGTCGACCGTAGGACGTGCACAGACGTGCACGCCCAGGCACAGTGGCCGGTCGACTGGGCCGGTCGGCTGGTCAGCCTGAAACAGGAAAAACAAGGTATTTTTGACTTGAAAAATTTTGCAAAATAATTTTTGACTTTAAGTAAACTTAAGTAATATGCTAGTAGGGTATATCAACAATATCTAAACATGGTATTTATTTTTGTAAAAAAATAGAGTCATGTAAATATATTTTTAAGGCATGAAACCTAATTTAAAAACATGAAAAACTTAAATACAAAACACACATTTTAACAAAACCAAATTTTGTGTGTGTGTGTATCCTATAGCCAATATCCAAAACTCAAACTTTAACATTCTAATTCTTACATTGGTTCTAAAGACTTCAAGTTCTTCAAGAAGGGCTTTTCACCATATGATTTTCAACACTTGAGTCTTGAGCCCACTTTGAGTTGTCTTGAGTCCAAAACACTTTCTTTTAGGGTGTAAACCTTTTAGTAGAGTTAGAAACCTGAAACACACTTAAACAATAAGCAATATTAGTACAAATAACTAATATGTTTTGTAATCATCAAAACACACTAAACATGGGTGATTGTAACCTTGGGCCAACAATCTCCCCCTTTTTGATGATGACAAAACATATAGGTTATTTAAACAAAAATGGAAGAAGAGCTTGGAAAGCTCCCCCTCAAATAATGCTATGTATCAAAAAAATATCAATGAAGAGCTAAATACATAAGGCATTGAAAACACATAGTTTTGTCAAAAACTCAAATGCAAAACGCAAATGCATATCAAAAACTCAAAATGCATCAACGTATACACAATAAACAACCAACATAATCAACCAACATAATCAAACAACGTATGCATCAACGTATACACAATAAACAACCAACAAACTCATACTTTTTCTCCCCCTTTTTGTCATACATCAAAAAGGGTTATACAAAAAAAAATAGAAGAAATTTATCTTTAAGAATACATAATGCAAACATTCAACTCACCACAAATAAATGAAAATCTAGCATAATCTAGAGGTTTAGCAAAAATATCGGCAAGTTGAAAATCGGTAGAAACATAATCAATATCAATATCACCTTTCTCATAATGATCTCTAAGAAAGTGATACCTAATGTCAATGTGTTTAGTTTTACTATGTTGATTTGCATTCTTTGTCATGTGAATAGTACTAGTATTATCACAAAATATTTTAACATGATCAAAGTGTAAATCATAGTCAAGGAGAGTATGTTTCATCCAAAGAACTTGTGTACAACAAGCTCCGGCCGCAACATACTCCGCCTCGGCGGTTGAAAGGGCTACCGAATTTTGCTTTTTGGAAGACCAAGATACAAGACAATTACCTAGGAATTGACATGTTCCACTTGTGCTCTTCCTATCTACCCTACAACCCGCATAGTCGGCATCCGAAAAACTCTTCATATCAAATAGTCCGATTTTCGGATACCACAAACCCATTTCAATAGTGCCCTTAAGGTATTTAATTATGCGTTTTACCGCTACTAAATGAGACTCCTTAGGACATGATTGAAAACGAGCACAAAGACAAACGAAAAACATGATATCCGGCCTACTAGCCGTCAAATACAATAAACTACCTATCATGCTACGATAAACTTTAATGTCTACACTTTTACCTTGTTCATCCTTATCAAGCTTGGTAGTTGTTGCCATGGGAGTTTTGCTTACTTTAGATCCTTCAAGCCCGAACCTTTTGATGAGTTCCTTTGTGTACTTGGCTTGATTGATGAAGATCCCATCCGTCCTTTGCTTGATTTGGAGTCCAAGGAAATAGTTGAGCTCCCCCATCATAGACATTTCAAATTCATCCTTCATGCATGATTCAAAAGCTTGGCAAAGAGATTCATTAGTAGAACCAAAAATAATGTCATCAACATAAATTTGCACAATAAGAATATCTTTTTCTACATGTTTTGTGAACAAAGTTGTGTCAATTTTACCTTTCTTAAAACCATTTGAAATCAAAAATGAAGAAAGTCTTTCATACCAAGCCCTAGGGGCTTGTTTTAAACCATAAAGAGCTTTATCTAATTTAAATACAAAATCCGGATGTGTAGGATCAACAAACCCAGGGGGTTGTTCAACATACACCTCCTCTTCAATAAAACCATTTAGAAAAGCACTTTTAACATCCATTTGAAACAATTTAAAATCTTTATATGAGGCAAATGCTAGTGTCATCCGTATGGCTTCAAGCCGTGCTACGGGTGCAAAGGTTTCTTCAAAATCGATTCCTTCGATTTGAGTGTAACCTTGGGCAACTAACCTAGCTTTATTCCTAACAACGTTACCCGATTCATCCAACTTATTCTTAAAGATCCACTTAGTACCAATTGTTGGTCTATCGTGGGGCCTAGGAACAAGGTGCCAAACTTGGTTGCGCTCAAATTGATTGAGCTCCTCTTGCATGGCTAGCAACCAATATGAATCGGCCTCGGCTTCGAGGACGTTCTTGGGTTCAACATGAGAAATAAATGCATAATGTCCACAATAATCATGAAGTTTAGAGCGAGTGGTTACCCCTTTTGATACTTCACCTATGACGAGGTCCTTGGGATGATGAGGATTGTATCTCCAACCCTTTGGAAGTTGTTGAGTAGGCTCCACTTCATTTGTTTGATTTTCATTTCCTTGAGCCTCTTCTACTTTAGCTTCACTTCCTTCATCATCCTTTGGCTTGTCTCCCATAGTAGTAGTATCCTCCAAGGTCACTTTCTCCAAGCCTTCATCCAAAGCATCTATTTCTACAACATTCTTAACAAACAAGTTAGATTCTTCAAACTTAACATGTATAGATTCCTCAATAGTCAAAGATGATTTATTGAAGATTCTATAAGCCTTACTTGTATTAGAATACCCAACAAAAATTGCCTCATAAGCTTTAGCATCAAATTTTCCTAAATTATCTTTTGTATTTAAAACAAAACATTTGCATCCAAAAACTTTGAAATATGAAACATTTGATTTTCTAGAAAAGTACATTTCAAAAGAAGTTTTTGAAGTATTTTTACACAAGAAAACACGATTTGATATATAGCATGATGTATTTACGGCCTCGGCCCACAAATAATGTGGTAGACCATATTCACTTAGCATTGTCCTAGTCATCTCTTGTAAGGTTCGATTTTTCCGTTCAACTACTCCATTTTGTTGTGGAGTTCTAGGACAAGAAAGTTCATGCTTAATTTCAGGTTCTTCACAAAAAGTGGTAAAGGGTAGGTTAATGAACTCACCTCCTCTATCACTTCTTATTCTTAAAATTGAAGACTCTTTTTCTTTTTCAACTCTTTTCTTAAAAGTTTGGAAATATGAAAATGCTTGATTTTTGTGTTCAAGAAAGAAAACCCAAGTAAACCGTGAAAAATCATCAACCAAAACAAATGCAAATCTATTCCCACTTAGACTTTTGATTTGTGTAGGGCCAAATAGATCCATATGGATTAACTCCAAAGGACGTGATGTCATGATATCCTTAATTGACTTGAAAGAAGACTTAGTTTGTTTCCCAAATTGACATGCATCACAAACTCGGTCCTTTTCAAAACTCAAACAAGGAATACCTTTCACCATTTCCTTTGTGTTTAACCTAGATATGTGGTCAAATGAAATATGGCCTAATCTTCTATGTCACAACCAAGAGTCGTCATCGAGGGCTTTTAAACAAGTAATATTACAAGACATATTAGACATATCTATCATATAAACATTACTTTCACGAAAATCGGAAAACACACAAGTATTAGAAATTCTATCAATTACTTTACAAGCTATATGATCAAAAACAACATCAAAACCTTTATCACAAAGTTGACTAACACTCAAGAGGTTATGCTTGAGTCCATCAACTAAAACTACATTTTCAATTAAAGGGGATGTGCCGAGTTTTACATTACCAATACCGATGATTTTACCCTTGGCATCATCTCCGAAGGTGACGGTGCCACCTTCATGGTATCTTGATAGGGTTGCAAAGTTGTTGATGTCCCAAGTCATGTGCCTTGAGCAACCACTATCAAGATACCACAATCCTCTACGTTTTTGGGCTTTGGAAGGTACCTATATCATTTAACAAAATTGTTGACTTTGGTACCCAAATTTTCTTGGGTCCTTGAAAGTTAGTGTTGCGAACCCAAACATTATGATAAGATGCACTTAGTCTATCATAGCAAAAATTGGCTAAGTGTCCTTTCCGCCCACAATGTGAACATGAGAACACTCTTCCATACATGAATGCATGATGTGTGTGTGAAGTGGGAGCATGCTTTGGGGGTTTGCCACGATGTAAAGGTTGTGTGGTATGAACATGAGTATGAGCATGGTGAACATTTTTCTTAGGGGCTTGTTTCTTAGGAAACATGGCCTCTATCTTCTTCTTATCAAACTCACAATTTTTTAAAACAATTCCCAATGAGTCTATTCTTTCTTTAAGCATGGTAATCTCATTTGAATCAATTTGTGGAGACTTGCCTTTACAAGAGATCTTATACTTGTCAAAATCTTTTTGAGTAGAAACAAGAGTGGAAAGTAATTCATCCTTTTCTTTAGAAAGAGTAAAAACTTGATGATTAAGAGATTCATTTTCCTTTTTCATTTTTAAATACTTTTTCTTTAGGAAATCATAATTATGAGATAATTCTACAAAAGCTTCTCCTAACTCATCCATGGAAAGTTCATCATTAGGAGAAGTGGAAGGGGTTACCTTGCTTGTGCTTTCATTGGCCATGAAGCACATGTTGGCGGTATCAATCTCCTCCTCGGATTCGCTCTCGGAATCTCATGTAGCTTTCATTGCCTTCTTCTTGTGAGGCTTCTTTAAGGTGGAGGGCTTCACTTTATCCGGACACTCCGCCACTATGTGTCCCGGTCTTTGGCAATTAAAGCAAATGATCTTTCTTTCTTCTTTGCCTCCTTGCCATCTCTTCCTTCCTTGAAATTTAGCCTTGTTGTACATCCTCCGGACGTTCTTCACAAGAAGTGAGAGCTCTTCGTCATCTTCTTCTTCATCGTCTTCGTCGGAGTGTGTGGATTGGCTTTTGAAGGCTATAGTCTTCTTCTTGGAAGGAGCCATGTCCTCCCTCACTTTCCTCTCCATCTCATGGGTTTTGAGGTTCCCAATGAGACCAATTAGCTCCATCTCCTCCTTGTCATTGAGTTCCTTCAAGGTTGTTGCTTTTACTTCCCATGAAGGAGGAAGAGCCCGGATGATCTTTCTTACTCTTTGATCGTTATCAATAGCATCACCTAGAGAAGAAAGTCCATTAGTAATCTTTGTAAATCTTGTAACCATATCATCTATGGTTTCATTTTCTTGCATGCAAAAATTCTCATATTGGGACCGAAGAAGGTCAATCTTAGCCCTCTTCACTTGTGAGGTCCCTTCATGTGTAACTAGCAAATGTGTCCAAATTTCATATGCGGACTTGCAATGAATAACTCTAGCTATGTCATCATCATTAAGGGTTTGAAGTAGTGCATAGTGAGCCCTAGCATTGGCATCAAATTCTTTGGTCTCTATTTCGGCCAAGTGGATTCATCACCGGGGGGTGCACTAAAGGGTTTAGTCACGACCTTTGCAACTCGACTACCTAGAGATTGCAAGAAAACAGTCATCTTAACCTTCCATAAGGGAAAGTTAAGTCCATCAAACTTAGGGGGTGTCTTAATACCATCGGCCATCTTTACTAAGTGTGAATGAATGAAATGATTAGCAATATTAGGATCTTTCTAGGGTTGTTAAGCCAAGAGCCTAGTAGCCAAGCTCTGATACCAATTGAAAAACACCTAGAGGGGGGTGAATAGGTGTTATTGCTAATCTAACAATCTTTTTTAAAACTAAGTATGATGAATGATGCAACAATCTCTCAAAACAAGACTAAGAGCCGAATACCCCGTGAGAGGTTCTGAACTCCTTCCTCCCAATTCCCCTTGAATGGGTTAGAGGTGCGCAATGCAACCTTGTTGTATGAGAATTGATCGAACAAAACAAAGTATGATGGATGAATAGTGAGATGCACACAATATATCACAAGTATCACAAGCTTGAAATAAAAGCACAAAGGAAGAAACAAGATCACAAGCAAGTAATTGAAAGCAATATAGAGCAATAGAAATTTAAAGTAAGAATGGACACAAGGCAATCGCAAACACAAGATGTTTGTTTCGAGGTTCGAGCCACCGCTCTACTCCCCGCCTTCACCTCCGTGAAGGGTTTCCACTATCCACCGAGGACACCTTACAATGGTCTACCGAAGACCCGAGCACCGAGCTCCACCAAGTACAATAACCTCTACCGAAGAGGTGTCTCCACAAGAACAAGAAGAGGAACAAGAACAAGAGTGATCACAACAAGATAACCAAACTCTTTTACAACACTCTCACTCTTTTTACAACTTTACTATAGAATGAGTTAGGGATTTTTGGCTCTATGAAGTGTAGTGAGAAAAAACTCAGTTGTAGAGATGATTTTGCAAGGGAACACAACTGAAAAATAGCTCAAGAAAGAATTGAAAATGGAGAGCTTAAACACTTTTCTTTTCTCTTTTGAAAACTTTGAAAACTAGAGGATTTTTCTTAGTGTTTAGTAAGAGAGTCATCTCCTCTATTTATAGGGAGAAAAATAGGTTTAAAACAATTTATTTAGAGCTTATTTGCTCTGAAAAAGAACTGAAAAACCCTGTAAAAGTCTGCCAAAAAACAGATCAAAAAACAGATTTCAGAATTGCACAAAAGAGGAAAGAGCCGTTGGGCAGCAGCAGGCTTGGCGGTCGACCGGGCCGGTCGACCGCCAGCTCAGCTGGTCAAAGAGCGGTTGGCTCGGGTCTTCTGGCGGTCGACCGGCCGGTCGACCCAGAAGACCCGAGAGCAAAACTGCTCTCAGTCCTTCTCTAGCGGTCGATCGGACGGTCGACCCAGAAAACCCGAGAGCACTCCTGCTCTCAGACGGTCGACTGCCCGGTCGACCGTAGGACGTGTACAGACGTGCACGCCCAGGCACAGTGGCTGGTCGACCGGGCCGGTCGGCCGGTCAGCCTGAAACAGGAAAAACAAGGTATTTTTGACTTGAAAAATTTTGCAAAATAATTTTTGACTTTAAGTAAACTTAAGTAATATGCTAGTAGGGTATATAAACAATATCTAAACATGGTATTTATTTTTGTAAAAAAATAGAGTCATGTAAATATATTTTTAAGGCATGAAACCTAATTTAAAAACATGAAAAACTTAAATACAAAACACACATTTTAACAAAACCAAATTTTGTTTGTGTGTGTGTATCCTAGAGCCAATATCCAAAACTCAAACTTTAACATTCTAATTCTTACATTGGTTCTAAAGACTTCAAGTTCTTCAAGAAGGGCTTTTCACCATATGATTTTCAACACTTGAGTCTTGAGCCCACTTTGAGTTGTCTTGAGTCCAAAACACTTTCTTTTAGGGTGTAAACCTTTTAGTAGAGTTAGAAACCTGAAACACACTTAAACAATAAGCAATATTAGTACAAATAACTAATATGTTTTGTAATCATCAAAACACACTAAACATGGGTGATTGTAACCTTGGGGCAACGTGGTCATGACTAGGAAAATTAGAAACTGAATATTGGAATGGTGGTTGATAATATGACTCAGGAGAATTGTATCCCCATTGACTCTGTGAAGAGTAGTGATGATTGTTCCAGTCTTATTCATAATATTGAGACTGGGGCATGTATTGATTCGGATAAAATCAATCTGGCATACTTGGTTGGTTAAAGTTATGATATGCCGGGTTGGTAATATCCAAGTCAAAAGAGGTCGGGGTGTAATATGGATTACCATTAAAATTGAAAAAATTATTTTTATAAGCCATATCACACGAAAAATGTCCACGGGAGGTATATTGCAAAACCTGACAACAAGTTAATCGGCCAGATAGGGGAAAGATTGGTGGGAGGTATCCGCACAAACAACAATGGGTCTAATTAAGCCAAACCACTAGCCTTCGGGGTTTTGCCCCTCAATCCCTGACCTTTGACACCGATTTGGTAAGAGTCAATTTCTAACAACTTTCCCCTTAAGTCAGTTTTCTATTTCAGTCCGAGATGTCCCTAGGGCCAACGTCTACTCAGTTTTAGTTAGGCTTGGGTTAGTGAGTGAGGAGATTTATTTGTGCGCTAAAAGAGGGTAATAACTTTCCCACCTTATCTTGTTTAAGGATGTGCCCTTAATTCAGTTCAGTGCAGTGTACAAGTATATAACAAAAAAGTAACACTCAAACAACATTTCATACAAGAAAGAACCTTATACTGAATACTATGCACACATCACCACTCTTCAACAGTAAATAGAAAATATAAAGAAATAGACA
Organism: Agave tequilana; assembly: GCA_038442645.1. NCBI lineage: Eukaryota > Viridiplantae > Streptophyta > Magnoliopsida > Asparagales > Asparagaceae > Agave > Agave tequilana. The sequence goes on from JAVJIF010004186.1 coordinate 185,481, forward strand.
CGTGCCTAAATGCAAATATAAACATTTTTTAGCATTTACAAGCAATAATTTACTGTTGAGGTTTAAAATGTATGTACAGTGAGTGAAAAAAGAAACTAAATAGTTACAGATATTTAAGATTTGCAATTCGACCAACCTGCAAAAAATATAGGTTAGTAGTTCACTCAGATTACCACAAGAATCCAGCAAATCTGAGGGCTTCTGGGCAAAGTCTAGGGCACTTATATGTCCACTGCAGTAAAAATTTTCTTGTTGTTAAACCTTTACACCAAGAACAGAGAAGAAAATTAATCAATAAAGTAAAAAAGATTACATGTCGTCCCTCCCCATCAACGACGCTAAAAATTTGATTTAGTCTTGATCTATACACAGAAAAATACAGAATTTCTGGAATACAGAATAGATGTGCAAGTACTCAATACTACTGCTATAGCAAGTGACTATGCAGGTTGTGATCCACAAGGATGGACTAGTGATGGAAGCTTTTTTTAAGTTCTCTTTAGTTCACTAAAAATGTTTAAAGTTCTTCTCTTATTCTTTAAAAAAAAAGAAAAATAAACCTATGTTAATTTGTGAAGGTGATTGGTAGAAGGAGATGATGGCTCCGAAAAAAAAAACTAAGTTAAAGAAAGAAATAAAAAGAGTGAATAAAAGAGTAGGGAGATGGTGGTGATCTAAATTAAAGGATTAAACAAAAGGAAGAAAAACTAAAAGAACTTACCTACCTCTTCCGGCTGATGACTTACCTTAGATCGTTGGCATGTTTACCTTGCTTCAGAGGCGATCAACGTATAATCTATAAGATCTACCTCAGTCTCCATTCACATTACATCATCAAGACGAATAAGAATGAAATGATACAGAATCTTGAGGAGGAGATCATCATCATGAAATATCAGTGGCAAATGCACAACGAGGTTATACCGATGCTACTAGATTCGCTTAGATACTCATCAAAAATCTAAAGAGGAAAACTAAAAAAAAGGAAGAAGATCATAAAATCAAAGAAAAAAATAAACAAGTTACCTTTGATTGCTTGTAGAAATGATGAAAGTAAGGAGGAGGTTACATCGGTGTCACTCTCAACATAAATCTCTCTCTCTCTTACTTACATGAATCACAGTCTAACCTATGCTTATAAGAAATAAAAGTAACATGAAATGAAAATAAAAATCTACACTAAAAAAGAATAAAACTACTAAGAATCCTTCTCTACATAATCGTCCCCTATATACTGAGAATTTGCAGGTATTTATAACAAATACAGAACGGGAGAGAGCGTCTGAAGATAGATGAGCAAACGCTCCCCCAAATCTTACCAGATTGCCGTGGATCCACGGCAAAGATGTGGCCAAATGGCCACATCTTTGGAGTGTATCTTGTATATTCCCTGATTCGTCCTTTTATCCAACTGACTTTGCCATTTGAGCTATGTATTTGATGATATTCTCATTGATCTTCAATTAACCGATTTGATTCACCAAAATCTGAATTTAACTGACTGAATTTGGGATCATCATCCTCTAACAAAATTGATCCAATTAAATCTGACTTTAACTGGTATTTATTTGATTTTATCCTCTTTCTCCCTATAATTATCTTCTGCAAAATAGATATTTATGACAAAGAAATTAGAAGATTTATTACACGATAAATATGGAAATGTAAAGAATAATGTAATAAATGTGTGCAATCAACTCTCCACCAGGTAGTTGTTATAATACACACATAGATTTTAACGGCTTCGCATGAGCCTCTTGCCTCTTATGAAACTGTCGAAATGTTTGTACCACTTCCTAAGAGATTGCTTTAATTCGTATAGCGATTTCTTCAGTTTGCATATCAAATTCTCCTTTCCTACAGTTTTGAAGCCATCGACTTAGACATGTAGATCTCCTCTTCAAGATCACCATAGAAAAAGGCAATATTCACATCGAGCTGATCAAGTTCCAACTCGTATTGTGCTTCAAAACCAACAAAATTCGAATCAACGAGTGATTCATAACGGGAGAGAAGATCTCATTGAGTCAATGCCTTCTCGCTATGCATAGTTTTTAGCTACCAATTTGGCTTTGTAATGTACAATATCACCTTTGAAATATCCCTGTTTCTTTGTAAATACCCACTTATAACTAATTGTCTTCTTTTCTTTGGGCAACTCTGACAGTTCTCAAGTGTTGTTCTTATATAGAATACTCATCTCTTCCATCATGGCATCCTTCCACATCTTGGACTTCGGACTTATTTCAGCTTCCCTATACGTAGACGGGATCGCCTCTTCAATGACTGGGAAAGCATACATATTTGTAGTGAGCCAACTAGGCTTACATGGATTCCTACGGGATCTTCCAACTTCAGTGAATTCTTGGACGTCATCCATAGCTTGTCCTTGATCCTCATCATTATTAGCATCCTGATCGGCTACATGATTAGTACCCTATGTCACTGTGAGTATGATATTCACTGACATTGTCCTATCTAGAGATGGTGAAGTAGCATCACTCTCCACCTATTGCGACATCCCTTTGATCTTTTCACTCTCCAACTGTTAAGAGTTTGTAGACTTCACCATTGAAGTCTCATCAAATGTGATATCTCTGCTTAGGATAAATTTCCTGTCCTACGGATCTCAAATGTTGTAGCCTTTTACACCTTTCTTGAATCCTACGAACACATCTTTCTTTACTTTTGGGTCCAACTTGTCTTCCTTGACATGATACTAGGTCGGACACCCAAATACCCATAACGAATCATAATCCTGAGCAATTTTCCTTGACCAAACCTCTAGATGAGTTTTACCTCCTATTGCAGACGAACGCAATCTGTTAATGAGATGGCAAGCATAAGCCAATGCCTCAGTCCACAAAGATTTTGATATACTGGTGTTAGATAACATGCAACGTACCTTCTTTAGAATGGTCCTGTTCATCATTTCAGCCATCCTGTTTTGTTGTGGTGTTTCTCTCACTGTGAAGTGCATATCTGTGCCCTCATTGCGACATAGCTATAGAAAAGGATTGCTTGTATACTCTCCTCCGTTATCTGAATGGAGTACCTTGATCTTCCTTTCCGTATTCTTCTTCATGTTCTTCTTCCACTCCACAAAAAACTTCAGGACATTCCCTTTGTGCTCATAGTATATACCCAACATCGCCTAGAGTAACATCGCCTAGAGTAATCATCTATAAAAGATATAAAGTTATGGTTACCTCCAATAGATGCTATCTTGGTAGGTCCCCAGACATCTGTGTGAAAATAATCCAAAATCCGCTCGGTGCAATAAGTTGCATTGCCAAATCTCACCTTGGTCTTCTTTTTGATGATGCAATGTTCACAAAATTCTAATTTGCAGGCACTGGCACCTTTCAATAAACTTTACTTTGCAAGAACTTGCAAAGATTTTTCTCCTGTACGTCTGAGCCTCATATGTCAGAGTTAGATGCAATCATTATCTAAATTTGTAGAAGTATCCACTTACCTTGTAACCATACTATCCTTTATTATTGCGTCGGACGCCCTTCAAAACAGCCCTCGACCCTTTAACCATCTTGAGAACTCCATCTCTAATAGATACTTCAAGACCCAATACTTCCAAGGCACCAACAGAGATACGATTTCTTTTCAATTGAAGTAGATATCAAACATCCTCAATTCCCGCACTATACCATCAAACATCTTGACCAAGACAGTACTTATCCCTTCCATATGACATGGATGATCATCACCCATGGCAACAGAACATCCATCTAGTTTTTCAAAACTAGAAAACTAATCCCTATTGGGACACACATGATAGGTAGCTCTTATATTAGTCATCCATTCAGAATCACCTAAGTAACCTATGGTAGGAGTAGTGACTAAAAACGAAAATACAGATGAGTAAGAGTCTGATCCATTTACCTATGAAGTACAACCCGATTGGGTATTGATCACCTGTGTAAGATTTGCTTTGCTCTTTGACTCCTTTCACATATTATTATCCTTGATCCATGGGTAATCAACCTTCCAATGCCCTAGATCTTTGTAGAAGGCAGACTATTTCTTCTTCAAATTTCTGAACCCTGATCTGGACTTTGATCACCCCCGAACGTCTTTGCCCATCTGATTGGAACCCCTACCTCTTACCATTAACACCTTTGCTGAATACTACTGAAAGAAGATTGCTTATCCTTCCTCCTCACTTTATAATTTACAAGAGCAGCTGACATATTATTATAGTTAAGTGATTGTTTCTCATTAATCAAGGTGAAGATGAAGGTCTCATACTCTTCATCGGGAAGAGAATTCAAAAGAATTAACGCCTTATCCTCTTCTTTAATATTCATATCCACATTAATCAAATATGTAAGAAGCTTTGTATAGTTGTTCATGTGCTCAGCAATAGAGAGTCCCTTCTTTTACTGAAAGTGATAAAGCCTCTTCTTTAGAAACAGTCGAGACTCAATACTCTTCATCAGATATTTCTTCTCGAGAATCTCTCACATCTTTATTGCAGACGTCTCGTTTAGCACATGATACTTAATATTTTGTGTCAAAACAGACCTTATAAGACCACACGTCATTCTATTCATCTTGTCCTATTCCTTTTCAGATGTCTGCTTTAGCTTTTCTTTCAATCGTATAGTGTCTCCAAGGTTTGATATCGTCAATGCATCCATCACCTCACGCCTTCACATCTCAAAATTGTTTGTACCATCAAACTTTACCAAATCGATTTTCATCAAATGTGGGCTCACGGATTTCACTGTGGATTGACTTTCTTTAGCCATCTTCTCAATAAACTCCTCAGCACAATACAAAAAACGATTAGTGAAAAATAAATTCAAATAGAAAAGATCAAATCTTTACCTCTGAATGAAACTATAGATAGTCTCCAAATTGATTTGCTTTACCTGAATGAGAAACTCCTCGTCGAACATGGAAAGTCTGATACCACTTATTGATAATTCAAGCAACAGAGAGCAACAACTCCAGATAATAGTCACCAATCACACGAACAAGTAAATAAAGAAAAGAAAGAGAGAACATAAGATTTAACGAGATTCGACAATTTACTTACGTCTTTGGGGCAGAAGGGAAGAGAGTTCTTAATAAAACCAAACAATTATAGGATACAATATCAAGGGTAATTACCCCTCTTTATATAGGCATAGAGTCCCTCAAGAAAAGAAACCAACGATCTAAATTCGGATCAGAAATGAATTCAGAAACCTTCAAGGATTCGCCCAGAATCCTTCTGCGACTGTCGACAGTTTTCTGACAAATCCAACTTTCAAGAAATCGCTATCGAAAGCCCAAAGTGGGAACTGTCGAAAGCGCGGTTCAAAATTTGGGTGTATCCGTTTCTAACTGTCAACAGCCCATGGAGACTGTCGACAGTCTTATGCCTTATTTTTTAAAAAAACTACATCCTCTAACTTTTTATTCTTCTTTCTCTCCTCACAGACTAGAGTATAAGGCCTAAACCTCATCTCTTTCTCCCAATCTCTGATGCAACTTTATCAGTTAACAAAAAAACCTCATTTCTGGACTTAATTTTGTTTTAAGATTCACTTTCCTTATGATAATACATAGCTTTAATTTTTATCTTAAAGACCTACTGGATTCCCTTATCTGAAATAAATTGTCAAAAGGATTTGAAGGACACACTTAAAAGAAGACAACAAAGTAGGCATGAAGCCCTGCGGCTTTGGCTTCGAGCAGCATGCGCTCTCAGAGGAACAGATGAAGGAGCTCACATACTGTGAGGCCCTCGCTTCCAACACGGAGTACCAACATAAGAAATTCGCTGCCATAAATTGACCCTTTCACTTTTAATTTGCATACTCATATGTGTACTACCTAATTTTGATTCCTTGATGTAAATATTTACATTTTGTAAGCCTGTTTGCTGTCTTTATTCAGCTCCGTTCGGTGGTGATCCGGGGTTCTTGGATGGGTGCTTGTGCTTCTGTATCATTATTGAGATATATCTGGATTAACAGTTTCTAAGTTTGAGCGTGTTAAAACAGTCATATCATCAATTCATGTGATACAATGAACTAAAATTGTCAAATAAATAGCTTATAAAACAAAGTTATTTCATAATCTGGAGGTTAGCTCTTTACCCTGTCAAATTCAGCTCTGAGCCCATCAATCTCAGTTCTGAGCATGACAATGTGTGCTGTAGTTTCTTTTTGAGGAGAAAATGGGACCGAGGTCTAGTTAAGAATTTATTAATAAAAAAAAAAAGATAAGTACACTACAAGAAAAAGATAGTTCCTCACCAAGCGAGGAAAAGGTGGAAAAAGAAAGAGTAAAAAGGAAAAGGACAAAAAATATAGCACAGCCCTCAAAGATGCGTTAAAGAATTCTTCTAGAGACTAGAATAGTGATCGTACACGTATTTTGTATTCTTTTCATTACACTCCGACATTTATCGTATAATAAATCTGCTAATTTTCTTGTCTTAATGTTTATTTTGTAGAAGATAATCATGGAGAGAAAGATGATTAAATCAAATAAATACCAGTTAAAATCTGATGTAAGGGAATCTATTTGGAGGAGATGATCTCAGATCCAATCAGTTAAAATCAGATTTTGGTGAATTAATTCGGCTAATTTAAAGATCTATGAAGACATCACCACAAATCAAGAATTGGGATAAATATTCAACTGAAGATCAAAATAAATCAAAGAGATAACACCAAATAGAAATCAGTTAAACTCGGATTTCTATGAATCCATTCGGTTAGCTAAAGATCAAAAGATATCATCAAATCCAGAGAATAGATCGAGAAATCAGATGGATAAACGGACGTAACCAGACATAAAGGAGATCCTCTCCCAGGATGTGGCCATTTGGCCACATCCTGGCCGCGGATCCACAACCAGAGCCGCAGATCCGCGGCTCTATTACAACCAATCGGGGAGCGTTTGCTCCCCCTATCTGTATACTCTTCTCATTATCCCATTTCTACTATAAATACTGCAAAATTCTCAGTGTACAGCTAGCGATCAATCAGAAAGTAGAAGTTAGGCTAGTCTGTAGTTTGTAACTTAGTTTTTTTGTTTTTCTTTTTGTAATTTTTATTTTCTTTATGTATCTGAGAGGAGAGAAGAATTTTATTGGGGACGGGGAAAGGTGCTTGTACTGAAAGCGATACCGGTGTAAGTAATCATCTTTTCTTTCATTGTTATTAAATCGAATTGAAAGTTACTTTTTCTTCTTTATTCTTGTTTTCTTTCACTTTCTCTTTTGATTTTTGATGAGTATCTAAGCGAATCTAGTAAAATCGGTATAGCCTTATTGTGTATTTGCCACCGATATTTCATGATGATGATCTCCTCCTCAAGATTCTATATCATTTCATTCTTATTCGTCTTGATGATGAAATGCAAATGGGGACTGAGCTCAGTCTTATGGATTATGCGTTGATCACCTCTGAAGTAAGGTAAACATGCCAACGATCCAAGGTAAGTCATCAACAAAAGAAGGTAAGTATTTCTTATAGGTTTTCTTTTTTTTAATCTTTTAGTTTAGATCACTACCATCTCCCAACTCTTGTATTCACTTCTTTTAATTTCTTTGTATAAAATTATTTCCTATTTTCTCTAACTTCTCATTCTACCACTTTCTTCATAAATTAATATAACTTATTTTCCTTTTCTTTTAAAGAATAAGAAAATAACTTTAATCATTTTAAATAACTTAAAAGAGAACTTGAAAAAAAAGCTTCCATCGCTAGTCCCTCCTTGAGAATCATGACCCGCATAGCCACTTGCTATCGCGGTGGCATTGAATACCTTGCACTACTATTATAAAGTTTTGAAATTCTGTATTTTTGTGCAAGTTTCAACTCAATCAAATAGAACTGCACTTTGGGCAACATCTTTAGCAGAGTTTGTTTCTGATGAAAGGTTCTCAAGTTACGTTCCGACCAAAGGGACCAAACAACTGCTTGAGTGAAGATATCCCAAGTCTTTCAGGCAGCTCCAGGAATATATAATTCTCTCCAATCTTCCTACATGTAACAGATGGACAGTTGGCAGGATGAAAGGTTTAAACTACCTAGAAAAAGGGGCCATATTTCATGAAAAATTACAGGTTGAGAGTAGATAAGAAGTGGACTCTTTGTGAATACCATAGCAAGAGCGTTGGCTCTGAGGTGTAATATGGTGATGATGTAAGAATTGCCTTATAGGCAACCTATCCCAAACGGCTAAGCAAGTTGTGGTTTTTACTTTGAGCGGAGTCGCTGTCTTCCACAAATTTTGTGTTGCTCTACCTTGTGAACATGAAGGTTGCAGAAGAAGATATTGGGACCGAATAGTAAATGTGGTTGCATTCCTAGATTTCCAAGCTACTTGATCTAGAGCGCCCCGAAATGAATGTTATCTAAGTAAGAGCAAGATATCAGCCAGGAAATGAAGTCGTATCTGGAAGAGGGGTATCTAAAGGTGAGGGCCCAGTCATTACCTTGAATTTGAGAGGAGATCCATCCATCTTTGTCTTCTACCATCTTAAAAAGGCAAGGAAAAGCATTCTCTAATGGTACCTTGCCAATCCAGCAATCTTTCAAAAATTTCACTGTCGATTTCTGACCACAATGAAGTCGAGCCCAAGTCTGAATGCCAATGTAGATTTAAGGAGCCCGAGCAAAAAAGGGGAGATTCGGCCTGATGGTTTCTCTTTCAAGTCCATAGGCCTTCGACGTTGATAATAGTTATGATTAACCACTTGCACCTAGGGGGAGTTATGATTAGTCAAGAGTTTCTACCACCATTTAGCTAGATGGGAAATGTTGAAATCTCTCGGTCAACATATACCAACTCATCCCACAATGCGCAGGGAGCAAAGAACATCCCAGCTCACTATACATTGCCCTCCGGTGACATTGATATCCCCTTTCCAGAAGAAGGCCTACCTCAGTCGGTCTATATGATCAATCAGCTACTGAGGAAGAAGGAAGAATGACATATAATAGAGAGGGAGACTAGTAAAGACTGAGTTGACTAATATAAACCTACCAACAAAAGACAACGTATGACCCTTCTAGGATGCTAATCTCTTTCTCATACGGTCAATAAGTGGTTGCCATTCAGTTTTAGAAAGAGTGATTGGCTTAAGAGGGAGACCGAGATAAGTTAAGGGGAAACTTCCCAGTCTGCAGTAAAGCATATCTGAAATCTGGGACAAGTCTAAACTGGAGGGTCCGAGTTGGTATAAGGAAGACTTATGGAAATTAATGGAGAGACCCGGAGCATTTCAAAGAGATAAATCAGAATCTTTACTCTCTTAATGGAAACAAGATCTAGGGGAGAGCAGTATGAGAGTATCATCCGCATATTGCAGACAAGAAATCCCCGGTTCCAAAACTTTTTGGGCAAAACCTCCCTCGAATGTGAATTTCAGCATGCATGACAAAACATTTACTCCAAGATAAAAAGGTATGGGGAGAGAGGATCCCCTTGCTTTAATCTGTTTTTGCATCAGAACGGGATACCAGGTTGATCCATTAACTATCACAGAAGAGAAGCCAGAGCTGAGAAGCGATAAAATCCACCCACACCATCTATCGCCAAATCCCCGAGCTTGGAGGACTTTATGAAAGAAGAACAAATCCATTGTGTCAAAGGCCTTGGCAAAATCCAATTTGAGAAAGAAGGCTGACCATTTATACTTAGTGCAGGCTGATATAATCTCTTGAACTATGGTGACACTATCCAGAATAGAGCAACTGTGTAGAAAGGCTGATTGGGAAGGGTCAATCAAATCACAGATTTTCTCCTTGAGCCTGTTTGCCAGTACCTTGGATATGATTTTTTGATATTATTAATGTTGCCCAAAGGCCTATCACCCTAGTTTTGATGATGATCAACTCATGAAGTTATATTTACTAATGATCTTGTGTTTAATTAGTGACAGATTCATTATCAAGATCTTATTAGGTGCATAGCTCAACAAAGGATAAAAGGTCAAGATTTGGAGCTAGTACGGTGTGATCCAAGGAGCTTTTAGATCAAGCTTGGACCAAGTCAAGAAGATGAGAAGACTTCAAGGGAAGACTTCAAGATCAAGACTTGTGTCTAGGTATAAGATTTTGTTTTTGTTTTAGATAAAATGTAAAGGATAGATAGTTGGTGGATTGCTCAAGTATTCTATACACACACACTCTTGATTTAGTTTGTTTTAGAAAAGAATTTTAACCAAAAACCAAACATGTATTCAAGTGAAAATTTCAAGTGTTTTGTTCATTTTTGGTATTTTCATATATACATATCTTTCAACCAAAACCAAGTTTATGCTTATTGTCAAAAACATAGATATTTTATCTTGATTGTGTAGTGGATCATATCCATACACACTATGCCTTAAAATGAATTATAATATCTTATTTTTGTATTTGAAGATGTTTTGGAAAAATAAAGTTTAGAAAACATGTTTTGGAAAATACAGTTTTTATCATGAGCCAAATATTTCCAAGTTACAAAAATAGTCCGATCTTTTATAACATGCCTTGATTTTGTGCAAGCATGTTTGATTATCAAAGTATATTGGTTAAACTATTTTTGTAGATTTTTATGTATTTTATGGGATTTTATTTGAGCCAAAAAGACTAACTTTTTAATCCCAGAAAACTGTTTCAGGCTTCGGATAAGTTGACTAATAGCCTTTATAAGTCGACTAATCCTGGAGTCGGCCGACCGGACCGGTCGACCGACGTGCACAGACGTGCACGCCTTTGTGCACTGGAGGACGGCCGACCGTGCCGGTCGACCGCTCCAGAGAGCAGAGCTCTCTGGAAAGTTCGGCCGACCGCACGGGTCGACCGACAGAGAGTTGGACTCTCAGCTCCAGTGGGTCGGTCGACCCTGGCGGTCGACCATGGCTCCAACGGTCAGAAATCCGACCGTTGGCGGTCGACCTCACCGGTCGACCGGCAGTTCTGACAAAGCCCCAACGGCTAGTTTTTGACAGCCTATATATTTGGGGGTTTGTGGACTGTTTTGCAAGAAGATTTTGGAGACCCTTAGAGCCAGTTTTTCCTATTCTTTCAGAAGAGTTTTTCTCCACAAAATAGAGAGCTAATACTTCCAATCTAAAGGGAGTTTTATTTAGAGTGTGTTAAAAGTGATTTTCTTGAATTTTCACCAAAAGATTCTTTCCTTGTTTTCTCACACAAACACTTGAGCATCCATTGAGCTATTCATCTTATAGGAGTGTTGTAGTGAGAGTTTTTATTGGTGATCAAAGTGTTTAGATCACCAAAGATCTTTTCTTTGTTCTTTGAGGAGACGGGCAAGTGTGCTCGTGGTTGTTTAGGGTTCGGGTGCGAACTCTTATTTGAGGTGCGGCCTCGGCGAGCTAGTGAGCTTGCGGTGTGTACGGGACTAGGGAGTCCGAGGGCTTGTAGGTGTTGCGGCACCGAGGAGAGATCCATTGGGATCTTGCATAGTGGAAATCCTTCGTGTGTCGAAGGCGGGGATGTAGAGCAAGTGTGCTCGAACCTCGAAACAATCCCTTGTGTTTGCGATTGCCTTTTCTCTCTCTCTCCCTTACTTGTTTATATCTTGCATTCTTTATTGTTCATCATATATGCATGATATACTTGTGTGCTTAAATTGTTATACTTGCTTGGGTTGTTTGCTAACACTTGTATTTAACCAAGAGAGCCAATGCGGCACCTCAACCCATTCAAGGGGAATCTAGATGAGTTTGTCCAGAGCCCTTCACGGGGAATTCGGCAACACTCTTTGGTTATACGTGGTGTTTAGTGTAAAAGATTTTATTAGGTCATAATTGTTTTAGCTTCGCATTATTTGTATCATTCATCATTAAGTGACCATTAGATTAGCCATCACCTATTCACCCCCCTCTAGGTGAACCTACAATTGGTATCAGAGCTTGGTACTCTGATTTGGGTCTAACAACCTAGAGTTAAAGATCCTCATTTTAGGCTAATCACAATATTTTGTACACACACCATGGACTTCATGTCACCACCCATGTTTGACATTGTTAACATCCATATATGGAAGGTGAAGATGTCCTTGTACCTCAAAGCCCTAGGTTATCATGTTTATCTTGCCATCACTAATAATGATTATTGTTTATATGGTAAGAATATTAAGGCTAATACAAAAGCCCTTAATGCTTTAAAGTCTACCCTAGATGATGTTTATTTATCTAGAGTTTCTAACTTTGATTCGGCTTTTATAGTTTGGAACACCCTCACCTCCCTTGGCGAAAATGATTAATACTATGCGGGGAATGATTCGGACGTTGGAAGCGACACCTCCAACGTGTGCTATATGGTCCAAGGGGATAACCCCCTTGAGGTAACTACCGAATCCGAGGATGAGGATGTAGACATGTCATATGATGAGCTATCTACTTTTTGTCATCTATTGCTTGAAAAGTATGACATGATTAAGAAAGAAAATAAAAATTTGAAAAAGAATATTGCTTGCATGCATAAAAAACATGATTCATTTAGGAATAACATTGCATGCTTAGAAAAAGAGAATGAGGTTTTGAAAAATGAAAATGTTTCCCTTATGTCTAAATTAAATGATCTTTGTGAAGGGAATACGATTTTGAAAGATAAAATTATTTTGGTGGAAACTCAAAAGGAAATTGCTTTTCACGAAAATAACTCTTTGAAAAAGAAAATTTTTGAAAAAGAAAAAGAAAAAGAAAATGTTTCTATAAAGAAGAAAAATGACTCTATATCTCACATGTCTTTACATGCTACCATTGATGATAGTGAGATTAATCTTTTGAAAAATAAAATTAATAATTTGAGCTCAACTTTGAGCAAATGTGCTTTTAATCATTCTAGGTTGGAGTCTATATTTTCAAAGAAACAAACTCCATACATTCATGCACATCATTCTCATCATGCTTATGTTGCACGTCATGATCACACCAACACACATAAGCATCATAAGGTGTACAAATGTACACATTGTGGCCGCAAAGGCCATTTAGCAAAGTTTTGTTATGATAATATTAATTCTTTAAATTTTGCTAATTATAAAAGATTTTGGGTTCCTTACAAAACTAACCCCAAAGGACCCAAGAAAATATGGGTACCAAAACCCCACCTTTTGCTTTTGATGTAGGTGAGGGCTCTCACAAGACGTGAGAGGATTGGTGCCTTGGTAGTGGATGCACTTGGACATGATGGACATACTTTTGGGATGCATCGCTATCAAGGAGCTTTGGTGGGACAACCACCATATTTGGAGCTTTGGAGTTGGTAACACTCTCTAAACTCCTACTTTTATGTACATGCTTTTAATTTCATATATCATATAGCATGGTCATATTTTTGTGTGCTTCATGTGGTATTTACATGTTTAAATGTAGATTTTATCAAAACTTGCATGTATACATATACAAATAGTGAATTACAATTGATTCATATATGATTGAACTTTATGCTCATTTGTACCCACTATTTGCATATGCATAGTCTAGTTTTGATGATTCTTTCATTTATACTTGTTATGCCAATTTTTATGCTTTACTTCATGTATATGTATTATTAATTCAAATCTAATAAATATACATGTACATCCATTTTGAGTCTCTTGCCTTCATGCAAATACTATTAATAGACTCGTTTTATATTTGGGATATGTATGTGTATTGTTAGGATTGGATAAATCATACATATACCTAGAAGTTTGTTTGTTTTATTGAAAAATGTTTTTTTCATGTTTTATAAGATGTTATTCATGATTGAGCTTCAATGTCTATTTTCATGAAAATGCTAATTACATGATTTTTAAACACTCATCTTTTTTTTTTTCAAGATAATTTTGAGCTTTATGGACTATGAGTGCTTGAATATTTATGTACTTAGTATGATTCATGAAATACACATGTTTTGCTTTCATGTTTTTGAAGGATCTTTAACTAGTTTTTCAAAAATTATCTTTAACTAGTTAATTATTCTTCCTTTGGTAGTGATTTTTAATGCTAAAATATTTTCAAATCTATTTTTGAAAACCCCTACCATCAATGGGAGGATGGATGGGCGGTTATGCCTTGTATGCTTCATTGAAAATCTTTTATCTTGTGCATATGAAGGGTGGTAGGTTATGAGTTATACACTTGATTTTATCGTTATGTCAATTGGTATCATTGAATTCTTTCAATTGGTATCTAAATTGATAATTTTTGTATATACTCATATTTTGTTTTCTTATATATGTATGTATCATATTCAATTGGTATAATTTTTCATACATATATATGAGTTTCATGTGCTTAACTTTCAATTGGTTCACATTTTTTAAAAGCACAAAATTTTTGATGAAAAATTAAATACTTTGATCATTATGTTTACCATTGATATCAAAATGCTTCAACTTCATATTTGTTAAATTTCAATTGGTATCAATATGATAATGATTATTGTTCAATTTGGTATCTTAAAAATTTGATTGTTTTACAAGAGCTCTGATACCTTTAAAAAATCTTTTAAAAAAAAAATCAAAATGTTTTGATATGTATTTCCTATATGCAAGGAGAGCTTAACATCTGTTCTACATATAGATTCATGTTGAGTATATTATAAATTGAGAAGCTTGACAACTCTTCTTTATATGATATACGTGTGTAGGAGGAGCTTCATATCTCCTCTTATGCATTACATAATATGCGTTATGTGAATTAGGGCTTGTCATCCCTCTTTCATGTAATGTATATGTGTAGGGAAGCTAACTTAGCGTCTTTCTTTTCATGAATGTATATCGCATATAAATCCTTATTGATTGATTTGTATTACCCCTTCTTGATCTCTTTGTTTTTGACAAAAAGGGGGAGAAAATTTTGTTTGATTTGATTTTACTTTGAACCCTTTGTTGATGAGTGACAAAAAGGGGGAGAAGTATTTGAGTTTATATGCATGTTTTCATTGCTTAAGGGGGAGAAGTATTTGTCTTCCTTGTTAATTATGCATATATGTTTTGTATTGCAACTAGGAGAAAAAGGATTTCATGTTTTATCTCCATACATTGCATACATTGCATACATGTTGCATGAGTTAAGGGGGAGCTTCTTTGAAGTTTTACTTTAGTCCATGCATATATAACTCCATGAGTTTTGTCATCATCAAAAAGGGGGAGATTGTTGGCCCAAAGGCCTATCACCCTAGTTTTGATGATGATCAACTCATGAAGTTATGTTTACTAATGATCTTCTGTTTAATTAGTGACAGATTCATTATCAAGATCTTATTAGGTGCATAGCTCAACAAAGGATAAAAGGTCAAGATTTGGAGTTAGCACGGTGTGATCCAAGGAGCTTTTGGATCAAGCTTGGACCAAGTCAAGAAGATGAGAAGACTTCAAGGGAAGACTTCAAGATCAAGACTTGTGTCTAGGTATAAGATTTTGTTTTTGTTTTAGATAAAATGTAAAGGATAGATAGTTGGTGGATTGCTCAAGTATTCTATACACACACACTCTTGATTTAGTTTGTTTTAGAAAAGAATTTTAACCAAAAACCAAACATGTATTCAAGTGAAGATTTCAAGTGTTTTGTTCATTTTTGGTATTTTCATATATACATATCTTTCAACCAAAACCAAGTTTATGCTTATTGTCAAAAACATAGATATTTCATCTTAATTGTGTAGTGGATCATATCCATACACACTATGCCTTAAAATGAATTATAATATCTTGTTTTTGTATTTGAAGATGTTTTGGAAAAATAAAGTTTAGAAAACATGTTTTGAAAAATACAGTTTTTATCATGAGCCAAATATTTTTAAGTTACAAAAATAGTCCAATCTTTTATAACATGCCTTGATTTTGTGCAAGCATGTTTGATTATCAAAGTATATTGGTTAAACTATTTTTGTAGATTTTTATGTATTTTATGGGATTTTATTTGAGCCAAAAAGACTAACTTTTTAATCTCAGAAAACTGTTTCAGGCTTCGAATAAGTCGACTAATAGCCTTTATAAGTCGACTAATCCTGGAGTCGGCCGACCGGACCGGTCGACCGACGTGCACAGACGTGCATGCCTTTGTGCACTGGAGGACGGCCGACCGTGCCGGTCGACCGCTCCAGAGAGCAGAGCTCTCTGGAAAGTTCGGCCGACCGCACGGGTCGACCGACAGAGAGTTGGACTCTCAGCTCCAGTGGGTCGGTCGACCCTGGCGGTCGACCGTGGCTCCAACGGTCAGAAATCCGATCGTTGGCGGTCGACCGCACCGGTCGACCGGCAGTTCTGACAAAGCCCCAACGGCTAGTTTTTGACAGCCTATATATTTGGGGGTTTGTGGACTGTTTTGCAAGAAGATTTTGGAGACCCTTAGAGCCAGTTTTTCCTATTCTTTCAGAAGAGTTTTTCTCCACAAAATAGAGAGCTAATACTTCCAATCTAAAGGGAGTTTTATTTAGAGTGTGTTAAAAGAGATTTTCTTGAGTTTTCACCAAAAGATTATTTCCTTGTTTTCTCACACAAACACTTGAGCATCCATTGAGCTATTCATCTTATCGGAGTGTTGTAGTGAGAGTTTTTATTGGTGATCAAAGTGTTTAGATCACCAAAGATCTTTTCTTTGTTCTTTGAGGAGACGGGCAAGTGTGCTCGTGGTTGTTTAGGGTTCGGGTGCGAACTCTTGTTTGAGGTGCGGCCTCGGCGAGCTAGTGAGCTTGCGGTGTGTACGGGACTAGGGAGTCCGAGGGCTTGTAGGTGTTGCGGCACCGAGGAGAGATCCATTGGGATCTTGCATAGTGGAAATCCTTCGTGTGTCGAAGGCGGGGATGTAGAGCAAGTGTGCTCGAACCTCGAAACAATCCCTTGTGTTTGCGATTGCCTTTTCTCTCTCTCTCTCCCTTACTTGTTTATATCTTGCATTCCTTATTGTTCATCATTATATGCATGATATACTTGTGTGCTTAAATTGTTATACTTGCTTGGGTAGTTTGCTAACACTTGTATTTAACCAAGAGAGCCAACGCGGCACCTCAACCCATTCAAGGGGAATCTAGAGGAGTTTGTCCAGAGCCCTTCACGGGAAATTCGGCAACACTCTTTGGTTATACGTGGTGTTTAGTGTAAAAGATTTTATTAGGTCATAATTGTTTTAGCTTCCGCATTATTCGCATCATTCATCATTAAGTGACCATTAGATTAGCCATCACCTATTCACCCCCCCTCTAGGTGAACCTACAATTAATTAGACTGATAGGTTGAAATTCTTTAATTCTTCTTGCTCTAGTTGTCTTAGGTACCACGGCTATGTAAGCTCTATTGAACCTATTAGGATCAACATTGCAATCATAGAAAGCTTGGAAGATATCAAAGAAGTCTTGTTGTAGAATCTCCCAGAAGCGCTGGTAAAATATCATATAAAATAATCTGGACGAGGTGCTCTGTCAGCACCTAGCGAAAACATCGCTCTTTGGATCTCGTCTTCTGTAACAGGTGCTTCAAGGTCAAGAAGAGGCGGGCGAGAGGCTTGTGGATACTATTGTTCCCAAAATGCTTAATTCAGTGGGGTGAGCTGATGATCCCATCAGATTGTGGTAAAATTCAGAGAATGCATGTTAGATTGTATCCTGATTGGATTGTTCCACCTCATCAGTTTCCCATAATGAGATATAGTTTTTTTTACTTTGCCTTCTGTTGGCAGTATGATGGAAGAACTTAGTATTCCTATCTCCTTCTTTGAGCCACCGTAGTCACGATCTTTGGGCCTACATTGTTTCTTTCGCACTATAGAGTTGATCAAGTTGCAAAGTAAGATGAATAAGATGATCTTTTCCATTGATGAAAGTGGGTGAACATCACCAATTGTTTGAAAGATTTGGATAGAGGACGATAATTGTCGTTTAGGTATCATCACGTGGTAGAAATTCTGTCGGCTTCAAGATTTAAGAAAGGATCTCCAGGATTGGAACTTTAAAACCAACTTTTCACCCGAATCAACATTCGTATTGGTGAGCTAGGACCAGAATTGCTTCACATCTCAATCAAACTGGTTGTGAGAGAACCATATATTCTCAAATTTGAAGACAAAATGTCGCGTGAGGGTTTCCCCGATGTCCAGCATAATTGGAATATGATCTGATAGGATGTGGGGGAGTGCACGAAAAGGAGATGTAGGATAGCGCACCTTCCATTCAAGAGAGTATAGGAACTTATCCAATTTAGCGGAAGTAGATGGTTGTCAATCACTTGTCCAAGTGTACGAGCGACCCGCCAGGGGAGGCTCGATGAGACTAAGGGATCAAATGAGGTCATTGACCCTCTCATACATGAAATGTGAAGTCTATGTCCTATCCTTTCACCAAAAAATAGTGTGACATTAAAACTCCCCCCAGCCATGGCCCCTGCCCAACGTCGGGTATCCCCAAGTTCACGCCACAAACTTCCTCGATGCCCATCTACACGCGGTCCATAGACTGAAGTGATCATAAAACTATGTCTGGTTCTACGACTGATAAGTTTTACTAAAAGTTAGAATTCACCTACAAGCTCGATGGAAAAGTCAAAGACAGATTCTCACCAAATACAAGTTAGAACACATCGTTGAGTAGTGAGATAGTGAGGCAGATCTTCTTCCTATATTAAAAATCAACAAAACAATTTTCAATATTTTTTAAAGATCACCTTTTCTAAAACCTTCTCTAAATTTGCAATTTTTCATTTAATCATTTCCTTACTCTCCATTTCTCTTTCATTAAAAAAAATAAATACCATTCTTTGCTTTCTAAACAAAAACACCGAAAAGCTTTCATCGCATTCCTCCTCGTGGATACGACCCGTTAGCCCAAAGCTAGACGGTAATTCTTATCACTTTCATTTTACAATCAATTTTTGGCGCCGTTGCTGGGGAGGGAATGGTGTAATTATTTTCTAACAAGTCTGGTGTCTTATTTCAGGGACATCAAGATTCAGATTTAGCACTCAAGCTTTACAAGAGAAGACTTGCTATTCTGTGCCCCTACTCTCGAAAGTAGAAAACAGAATTTCAAGAAATTACAGTGCAAGTTTGAAAATTTGTGGACTACTAAAAAACTCTTTTTTTGCAGGACATACCGCTTTGCAAAAATACAGTTTTTGTGTATTATTCTTGCTATATTTGATATTCACACTCCCTATTTTTAATTCAATATAATTTGAGTGACTGTTAATTGCCTAAAAAACGTTTAGACTTGCATTTAGGCATTTGTCTAATTACGTTTCTTTTACAATTACTGTTGAAGGTAGCTAGAGACAAGGTACGTATGCATAGCGTATAGTTAGGAAACATTCTTGAGTGATTTTTGCTTGTGAATGTTATTTTTCTATATCTTGCACACTCTGCACAATCAATTCTAAGGGCAAAACTCAAATCAAGATAAGGTGAAAAAGTCATTACCGTTTCTTAGCCCGCAAACCATCTCCAAGTATGCACAACCTAAGCCTAAGTAAAATCTGATAGATGTTAGCCTTAGGGACATCTCGAACTCACTAGGAGATTATCCTAAGGGGGAAGGTGTTAGAATTTGACTCCTGCCAAATCAGTGTCTATGAAAAGGATTGAGGGCCGAAACCCCGAAGGCTGGTGGTTTGGCTTAATTAGGCCCGTCGCTTTTGCGCGGTACCTCCCACCAATCTTGCCCTGACCTGGCTGATTAGCTTGTGGTCAAAGTCTGTATTATACCTTCTGCGGACAATCAACCAGTTAGGAGTTGTCTAGGTCAAGGTTATCTTAGACTAGGCTTGATTGTTTTCTCTTGTTGACTATTGGTGAACTTGTTTGTGATTGTTTTTGTGTATGCAAGTGTGGTCAAGAGACCCTAATTCATCTAGGTTGACTAGAAACACATCACCACTCAAGTTTGAACCAAGACCAGATCTGGTTATGGCTCAACCGACATCTTTGTAGAATAGGTTCTATCCCATTAGAACCTCACTTTCATCTTGCATCCAACTTCCATCTATTGGTGAATACAATTTTGAGCTCAAGTCTCGGTTCATCAACACACTCCCCAAGTTTCATGGCTTAGAGTCCGAAGATGCTTATTTCTTCATAAGAGAATTTGAGAAAGTATGTCTAATGATGAAAATCTCACACCTTGTAGATGATGCTATTAGGTTGAGATTTGTCCCTTTCGCTCTTAAGGACATAGCCAAGAAATGGCTTTACAGATTAGCGACCAGCTCTATCACATCTTGAGATGGTTTCATCAAGGTCTTCTTGAAGAAATTCTATCCAATTCACAAGATCGCTCTCGTTAGAAAAAATATCATGCAGTTCAAGTAAGAACCTAGTGAACCATTTTAGAGGTATTTTGAACGCTTCAAAGACCTCCTTGTCCAATGTCCTCATCATGGAATTGAAAAATAGCGACAATGCCAAATTCTTTATGACGGTTTAGACTATTCTACTAAGACCCTCTTAGAAAGCATGTGCCAAGGGGATTCTTGTAGAAGGATGAGAATGAAGTATGGGATTTATATGAGAATCTAGTTGAAAAGACCATCCAGTGGGAACCAACTAGTGAAAACTCGAGGAATTCAAACTCCATCTCTTCAAAAGGAGGTCTCCTTTCAATTGAATCATCCATAGCTAACGAGGCTAAGTTACTAACCTAGTGAGAAGACTGGAAACTTTAGAAACTAAGAAACCAAGTCCAGTCAATCAAGTCAGCCCAAACCAATTTTCAACTCCTGACTGTACTTACTGTCAAACCATAAATCATGTGTTTGAGGAGTGTCATGTGTTTCAAGCTTAACAACACTTTTCAGAACTGATGAATGCGGCCTTTTCAAGGTTGAACAATAATCCTTTTGCACCAACGTACAATCCTGGCTGGAGAAATCACCCGAATTTCTCATGGAGCAAAATAATAATGACCACTCACGATCAAATCATGCAAGCCACTTTCATCATGCCAATAATTCTTTCAATCATCAACCCAACTTTTCCAATTTTCATCATAATTCTCCCAACCATCCACCTAACTTTTCAAACTATCAACAAAACTTTTCCAACTAAGCTCCATAATCTTCCTTCCAGAATTCTCAACTAGAAAGGAGAATGACTGACTTTGAGAGAAACATGAAAAGATACATGAATCAAGATTCTCTCATGCAAACTATACAGAGGCTAGAGGTTCAAATGAGCTAATTAGCCACTCCACAGAATTAGAGACAACATGGTACCTTGCCTAGTTAGCCAATAATGAATCCTAGGAATTCTCAATAAGCTCATTTGGCTGAGGATCAATCATTGAATCAATGTAATGTTGTTCATACATTGAGATCGGGAAAGAAAGTTGATAATTAAGTGTCAATACCATCTAATCACATTCAGCACAACCACATCAAGCATCCACCTCATCTAATCTCAATCCTTCCAAGTCTGATGAATCTGAAACAGATAAGTCAACCAGTCAGGTGCACCAGCCTATAGTACCATTTCCTAATAGGCTGAAAAATAACAAGCAAAATCTACACATGGATAAGATAATTGAGATATTCAATCAAGTACTTCTTGATGCCATCCAACAATCCCATCTTATGCTAAGTTTCTTAAGGATATGTGCACCAAGAAGAGAAAGACTAATGTATCCAAAAAGGTCTTCTTAGTCACTAACATTAGTGAGCTACTGTCGGGTCCGATCCCTGTCAAGTATAAGGATCCAGGTTGTCCCACCATTGCCTGCACCATAGGACAAGCCGAGATTAGTCATGCACTTCTTAACTTGGGGGCAAGTATCAACTTGCTTCCATTCTCAGTTTATCAACAACTCGGGTTGGGCGATCTTAGTCCAACTCGAGTCACTATCCAACTAGCTGACCGTTCAGTGAAAGTTCCAAAAGGAAAAATTAATGATGTCCTTATCCAGGTCGGAAAGTTTATTTACCCTATTGATTTTATAGTTCTAGAGACATAATCTGTGTCCAATCCTAGGGCTCAAACTTCTATTATCCTAAGGCGACCATTCCTTGCTACTGCCAATGCCATCATCAATTGTAGGAAAGGGTCCATGAGGATAACCTTTGGGGACATGACTAGAGAAGTCAATGTCTTCAACTTAGAAAAATAACCCCGTAATGTTGAGGACCAAACATTTGAAGTCAAAAACCTCATTGAGAACTTAACAAGTGAACACAGGGAAGAATTGAAACTAGAAACTGAGTGTGACTTCGGGTTAGAGTCTGACGACTTTAATCTTGATCAAGTTGTTGAGTCTGCTGTGAATTGGGCCTCGAACCCTATTTCACCAAATATGAAACCAACAAATTTGACTCATCCTTCGAGTTAGCCTTCCTCTTCCTTAGAGTTGAAAGCCTTACCTGCGCATCTCAAGTACGTCTATCTAGGCAAACAAGAGACCTTTCCTGTCATCATTACCTCCCATTTAAACGACGAGCAAGAAGAAGATCTTAAAGTAATTCTAAGAAAATATAGGAAAGCCATTGGTTGAACTATGACTGATATAAAGGGATTGAGTCCAACCATAGTTCAACATCATATTCATCTCAATGAAGATGCAACACCTAAAAGAAACCCGCAGTGTAGGTTAAACCCTATAATGTAAGAGGCTGTTCATACTGAAATTGTGAAACTCTTAGACAATAGGATAATCTATCTCATTTCTGATAGCCGGTCAGTCCTATCCACGCGGTTCAAAAGAAATCTGGTTTCACCGTAGTGGAGAACGAGAATAAAGAGTTGGTCCAAACTAGACTTCCCACGAAGATTCGAGTTTGCATTGACTATAGGAAGCTTAATGCTGCAACTTGTAAGGACCATTTTTCACTTCCCTTCATTGATCAAATGCTTGAAGGTTTGACAGGCCACGAGTATTACTATTTCTTGGATGGTTACTCAGGGTATAATCAGATTCCTATTGCTCCTAAGGACCAAAAAAAGACTACGTTCACATGTCCATTTGGGACATTCGCTTATCGTCGAATGCCTTTCGACTTATGCAATGCCCCAGCAACGTTTCAATGTTGCATGTTGGGTCTTTTTTCTAATATGGTAGAAGATTCTTAGAAATTTTCATGGATGATTTCTCCATCTATGGAGATTCATTCACTTAATGTCTCCACCATTTAGAACTTGTTGTGCTGAGAAAAATCTAACACTAAACTGGGAGAAATGCCACTTCATGGTAAGACATGGAATTGTCTTGGGTCATGAAATCTTAAAGAAAGAAATTGAAGTGGATAGAGCCAAGATTGAGGTTATTGCTAAGCTTCCCATGCCCAAATGCGTGAAGGATATTCGATCCTTTTTAGGACATGCCGGTTTTTACCGAAGATTTATCAAGGATTTTAGCAAGATTGTTAGACCTTGACTAATTTGTTAGCTAAGAACGTGTCCTTCACTTTCGATGCTGAATGTATAAATTCTTGGGAGAAGCTTAAGAGAGAGCTTATTTTTGTACCAATCATATCTCCACGGATTGGTCTAAGCCATTCGAAATCATGTGCGACGCTTCTAATTTTACCATAGGCGCTGTCCTAGGATAGCACATTGATAATAAGCACCATATGTTATCAAGCAGCACGTGATTTACTACTTTAGTAGGACTCTCATTGATGCTCAATTGAACTACCTACTACTGAGAAGAAATTCATGGCACTAGTATTTGCCTTAGAGAAATTTCGTCCCCACCTACTAGGGTCCAAAACCATCATTTTCACCGATCATTCTGCACTTAGGCACCTCATGATGAAGAAGGATGCCAAGGCCCGACTCATTCGTTGAATCCTCCTTCTTCAAGAATTAGATCTTGAGATTCGAGACAAGAAAGACGTAGAAAATGTCGTTGCTGACCATCTCTCACGAATCCCAAATTCTACATGCAACGAATAGCCCATAAATGAGGACTTTCCTAACGAAAATCTCTTAGCTATCTTTAGGGAACCTTGATTTGCTGATATAGTGAATTACTTAGTCACAAACTAAACTCCGTCTCATTGGTCCAAAAACAATATATACTGGTTCTTATCTCAAGTCCGGTATTTCTTTTGGGAGGAACCGTATCTTTTAAGTACTGTTCTGACGAAATTATTAGGAGATGCATTCCCGATGAAGAGATTAAGAGTGTTTTATCCTTTTGTCACGAACTTGCATGCGGTGGACACTTTGGTCCCCGCAAGACTGCTGAAAAAGTGCTACAAAGTGAGTTTTATTGGCTCACTTTATTCAAAGATGCTTATGAATTTTGCAAGACGTGCCTTAGATGCCAGATGGTAGGAAGGATTTCAAAACGAGATATGATGCCCCTCAGCCTAATTCTATAAATAGAACTCTTTGATGTTTGGGGCATCGACTTTATGGGTCCATTTCCAAACTCATTTGGAAACCAATACATATTGGTTGCTGGGGACTATGTGTCCAAGTGGGTAGAAGCCATTCCTAGTAGAACTAATGATAACAAAGTTGTCAAAAAGTTTTTGAAAGAGAATATTTTCTCACGCTTCGGAACCCCTCGTGCTATCATCAGTGATAATAGTACTTATTTTTGCAATAGATCCATTGAAGCTCTTATGCAAAAGTATGCCATATCTCACAAGTTGTCCACACCTTATCATCCTCAAATCAGTGGGCAGGTTGAGGTCTCCAATAGACAAACCAAGCTTATTTTGGAGAAAACTGTGAACCAAAATCAGAAATATTGATCCACCAAACTTGTAGACGCCCTATGGGCCTATAGGACCACTTTCAAGACGATTTTAGGGATGTCTCCTTATAGGTTAGTCTTTAGAAAAGCTTGCCACCTACCTGTTGAGTTAGAATACCGGGCCTTATGGGCAATCAAGCAGTTGAATTTTGACTTGACTAAGACCGGTGACCTTTGAAAATTACAAATTTTCGAATTAGAGGACTTGAGAAATGAGGCCTATGAAAATGCTAAGATCACTAAAGATAGAGTTAAGATTTTTCATGATAAACACATCATAAGAAAAACTTATATCCTTAAACAAAAAGTCTTACTCTATAATTCTAGGCTTCATCTTTTTTTAGAAAAATTAAAATCAAGATGGATTGGGCCATTCGTTGTAAAAACCGTGTTTCCACATGGTGCTGTAGAGATCAGTGACAACAAGAATGGAAATGACTTTAAGGTAAATGGTCAACGCCTTAAACCTTTCTTAGAATCGGTGCTGGTAAATAAAACGGCTATGGATCTTTTCGACCTAGTGTATCAGTAACGTTCCTCTTTTCCATTTTATTTCATGCATCTATATATTTCTTTCATACATTGGGGATAATGCATGAGATAAGTGTAGGAGAGGGCTCTAACATGACTAATATAACTAAAAAGAAGAAGAAAACAAAGAATATATATATATATATATACTTTTTGAAAGGTAAGAACAATATTTTGATATATTTTTTGTAAGAAAATAAATCAATTTTAAGGAATAGGAAAATCATAATTAGGATTTCTTATACTTGGTCAAAATAAGATAACTTGTTTGATTTTCAGGGTTAGAAAGAAAATTGATGAAAGTAATTTAGCCTTGATCTTTACCTTGAAAAAATAAGCAGACTTTATACACTTACACACTTAGGGTTCAAGACAAAATTCTTATGCCTTATAAAAAAAAGAAAAAAATATAAATATATGCAAATCTAATTATTGATTAGTTAGGTGCTTTGGCCTAAGCAAGCCTTGGTATTTATGCAAAAGATAATTAGATAAGTTTGAATATATATATATATATATATATATATATATATATATATATATATATCCTCTAATTAAGCTGGGTATTTGTGCCTCATGAAGCATAAGTATTCACGCCTAAAAGGGGTACATTTTATAAATAAAAACCCTTAGTTTCGTGGCCTTATCTGCTCTAGTGTTTAAGTCCTTAGGGGTGTTTTCTCACCTGGTGCCCTAAGACTGTCCGGTTTGGGTGTCACTGACTAAAGGCTCGTTACATGGGCAGATTAGAAAGCCTAATGGAATTGAGGAATAAATACGAGTAAAAATAAATTTAAATAAGGCATAGGAGTTAATGTTAAAGAACCCTTAGTCAAACTTCACGGTCACGATGGTGCATATGACTCAGGGTAAAGTAATAGACTAGATGATAAATACAATTTGACTCCATACTTTTATTAATGAGATGTTTTGAATAGAAACTAAGTTTAGGAATGAAAAGTTTGATATTCCTATAACTTATAGATTACTTGAACTCTTACAAATATACTTCAAATATTTTCTCTTTTAAAATGCTTTTCGAAAATACTAATATTTTTTTCTCTTTCTTTATGGACTTTGTGGGTGCAATCTACTGAAAACCCTCACAAGACAAAACTCGTCCTCTAGGGGTAACTTAGAGGTTTAACGGCTTGTTGCACATGTTCAGTGCAATCAAGTGACCTGCAAAAGATGTCTAATAATTGATTAGGATTAGTTTTGATGTTTTTCTCGAGGGCGAGCAAAAGATAAGTGTGGGGGTGTGATCGGTCACATATATTGCATATATATTGTCACATTACCAAATTTATTATCTAAATAAAGCATATCAATAAGTCCTATTTTTTTTATAAAATGCAGGCCCATTGCTAAAGGATAGGAAAGAGAAACGAGCCCAAAAGCCCACCAAATTCTGATTTAATTCAGAATTAATTCGAAATCAGAAAATCAGGGCAGGTCATGGCAAATCAGAGAGGTTGAAAACTGGTTAAAATGAATCTTCCCAAATCAAGTGGTTAAAGCCAATGATCAAAGGCTGTTTCGTCAAATCCTGGAGCTAAAACGGGAAAACCAGTAGGAGATAAAGTCAGAACACAAAACAAGGAGGTGTACCCCCCGGTGTGGCCACCTGGCCACACCCAGGCCGCGAAAATGCGGCCAAAGCCGCGTTTTCATGGTTTGTTAGGGTTTGTTGGGGGAGCGTTTGCTCCCCCTATCTTCGTACGCCCTCCCCCATTTGATTTTTTCCTATAAATACTATATTTTTCAGAGAAAAAGGGACCAAAAATTAGTTTAAGTTTTTCTCTTTGTTTTTAAAGTTTAGATTCTTTGTTAGATAGTATAGAAGTTGTATCTCTGTTTTTTAATTTGTAGTTCAGTTCATATACTAGTGAGAGAGAGGAATAGAGTGATTGTAATATGAAGATTGAAGTGACATCAATAAAGGATCAAGCTTTCTCTTCTTCCACTCCAATTCACGGGTATGTCTTGCTTTATTTACATGTCTTGTTTTTCATCTTCCATGAGTAGCTAAATTTGTTTTCTGGCTCACTATCGTCCCTCTCTTCGATCCCTCTTGTTTTTGAATGGCTTTCATGTAAAGACCCAATGGAATCATATGCATGCCTAAACTAAGCTTTTCTTCTTTAAAGTGTTCTTGAAGGCACATGAGGATTGGTTTAGATTTCTAAACTTCTACTTCTTTTAAAAACATCACTTAAACTTGTTTTTATTTCATACTTGAAAGACTTGATGATTTAACATTCAATTCAAGATGATTTTTTAAGAAAAAAGTTAACTTTTCCAAACTGTCTTATTTGCTTTACTTAAAATTTTCTAAACTCAAGCTTAAGTTTTTACCTATGATCAAGTTGAGGTACTAAGAATTTCAAGAGAAGAACACATCGTTGAGTAGTGAGATAGTGAGCCCATATCTTCTTCCTATATTAAAAAAAAAAAACAATTTTCAATATTTTTTAAAGATCACCTTTTTCAAAACCTTCTCTAAATTTGCAATTTTTCTTTTAATCATTTCTACTCTCCATTTTCTCTTTCATTATAAAAAAAAACAAACACCATTCTTTGCTTTCTAAACAAAAACACCGAAAAGCTTTCATCACATTTGATTGGTCGCTAATGTTGCATATTTAGTATCATATTTCCATACTTATTATAGAATAAAATCTGCAATGTCCTAATTAAATGTTTAATTTATTTACAGGCCCATTCTTTAAGGAGATGAAGAGAAATGAGCCCAAAAGCCCACCAAAATTCTGAATTAAATCAGAATTAATTCGAGCTCACTGAATCAGGGCAAAATCAAGAGGTTGAAAACCGGTTGAGAAGAATCCTCTCAGAATCAATCGGTTGAAGCAAAGATCAACGGCCAATTCTTCAAAATCTCGGAGCTGAACTACAAATCCAACCCAAGATAAAACCAGAACTCGAACCCGGGGAGACCCACTAACAGGGTGTGGCCACCTGGCCACACCCTGGCCGCGAAAACGCGGCCAAAGCCGCGTTTTCGCAGCTTGGTTGGGGAGTTAGGGGGAGCGTTTGCTCCCCCGATCTCCCCGAGATCCTGCACGTTGGGGTTTTGCCTATAAAAGGCCAGTATTTGCACTGAAAATGGGACGACCATGCAGAGATAGGATTTAGACTAGTTTTTCATTTTTTAGTTTAGGTTTTTGTTTCTCTTTTTCATGTAATTTTAGTTTTAATTTATGTAATTCAGAGGAGATCAGACTTTCATCGAAGAACAAGAATGAAGCTTGAGCTGAGAGTGACACCGGTGTAAGGTTTCTTTCATTTCTTTGATCGTTATGAAATCGAATCTATGTTCTTTCTTTGTATGTACTTCTTTTAGTTTTCTTCGTCTTCTTCTTTTCTACTTCACTTTTCTTTTTGGTACAATTGTCTTCCAAGTGAGTCTAAAAGCATCGAAAGAGCCTTGCCTTTGCGAGGGCCACCGATAGCTCATGACGATGGAATTGAGTCTCTCTCTGTATCATTTCATGCTTGAGTTGTCTTGATGATGTAATGTGAAAGAGACCAATAATCAACTCTTATGGGCTATGCGCTGATTGCCTCCACTTCAAGGTAAAATCATAGCTAAAGATTCAAGGTAAGCTTTTGGTGAAAAGAAGGTAAGTAATTATTTGTATTTCTTTTCTTTTATTTCTGTAAATTAAATCACCAACACCACTTCTTCCAAATCTTTCATCATTTCTTTTCCAACTCATTTATACATAGTCGCTTTCTGATTCTCCACCTTCTTCATCTATCGCTTTCTTTTTAACTTTAACCTTTAACTCTTCTTTCATTTTTATTTCTTAAAACAAAGAAGAACTTTCGTTTTCTTCACAAAGATTTCAACAAAAACTTTGAACGCTTCCATCGCAAACCCTCCTTGTGGATCACGACCCGCATAGCCACTTGCTATAGGGGTAAGAATTGAGCACTTGCACATCTTCATTCTAAATCTGAAATTCTTTATTTTTATGTACAGGTTTTGCTTCAATCAAAATTTTGGCGTCGTTGTCGGGGAGGGTAACATTTTTATTGAAATCTGATTTTTATTGAAAATTTTTTAGAACTAAAATGAACTTTCTTCTCTGTTGCAGGTTATAGGGCAAGTAAAGCAGGAAAATAAATTGCAGTAGCATATAAGTGGTCTTGGGCCTCTGCTCTAGAAAGCAGAGACCAAGTGCCCTCTGCTTTGCCGCGTTTTCGCCGCGAATACGCGGCAAAAAGGAGTTGACTACTAACGTTGTTTTTTGCAGGGCTGCTTGACTTGCAAAATTCTAGTTTTCTGCAATTTGTTTTTTCTTATATGCCATCACCAAAAGCCTGCTAATAAACCAACAGTAAAATACTTGTTGAAAAAGAAAAAAATTGATTAGACGTTTGCATTTTAAGCACGTGTCTTTTCAATTCATTTATTTTTACTGTTGAAGAGTGCTGGAGCAAGGTACGTTCACATTGCATCCAGAATAGGACTCATCTCTTGGTTGATTTATATCGCTTTGAGTGAATTTTGTTTACATATCTTGTACACTTACACAAACTTATCTTAAGGGCACTAACCCATAACAAGATAAGGTGGGGATTTAATCACCCTTCCTTGACCCAAAAATCAGATTTCAAGCACTCACTAACCCGAGCCTAACTAAAAATGAGTAGATGTTGGCCCTAGGGACATCTCGGACTCAATTAGGAGATTATCCTAAGGGGGAAAGGTGTTAGAATTTGACTCCTGCAAAATCAGTGTCTAGGAAAGGGATTAAGGGCCGAAAGCCCGAAGATTGGTTGTTATTTAATTAAGGAACGTCTTTGACGGAAAACCTCCCACCAATCTTTCCCTGACCTGGCTGATTAGCTTGTGGTCAAAGTCTGCATAATACCTCCCATGGACGGTCTAACCAGTTAGGAGTCGTCTAGGTCATAGGTCTACCCTAACTTAGGTTAGAATTTTTTCTTTTTTGTTTGTTTATTTGTTTGTTTTTCTTTCTTTTTGTTTAAATTCTATTGTGTGATATGGCTTATAATAACAATTTTTTCAATTTTAATAATAATTCATATTACACACCGACTACATTTTCGGATATTACCAACCCGGCATATCATAACTTTAACCAACCTAGTATGCCGGATTGGTCTTATCCGAATCAATATAACCCATGCCCCCAATCTAATAACTATAATTTCCAGAATGATTTAAACTCTTCACAGAGTCAGTGGGGATTCACCTACCCCGAGTCTAATTTTCAACCAACTTGTCCTCCTTCTCCACCTAGTCCACAATATTTTCAAGATTCATACTCAGTTCCACCAGTCCAAAATAGAAAACCATCAATTTTGGAAATGAATATGCGTGAGTCCAAACAAAAATCACAAAATCTAATGGACTCACAATTTCACTACCAATTCCAAGACAACACTTCATCTTTTCAACACAACAATGAACATATCACCTATGAAGAGATGCTTGAAGCCATGACTCAGGCTCAAAACGCTTGTAATCACGACATAGATATGATGGTCCAATCTTTACATTCTCACCGTTTGGCCAGTTCTGATGTCGGTAACCATTCTGTTAGAGCCGAAGAGTCATGTAGTTTTGGAAATCAAGGTTCCATTTCAGAATAGTCATTTGAACTTGCCCAAACTCCAAATTTTGAAAAGAATATTAACAGTTTGGCAAGTTATCCTTTTCCTGAAATCGAACTTAAAAATGAATATGATCATGAATCTCAACTTACTGATTCAATTTTATTTCCTGATTCAATAATGACTCCGGTGTCTTCACCTGACTTCAATCTTTCACCTGACTTCAATCTTTTCACCTGACTTCAATCTTTTCCTCCTCGTGAATACGACCCGTTAGCCCAAAGTTAGACGGTAATTCTTATCACTTTCATTTTACGATCAGAAACTAACATTACAACATAAGGAAGGACTTAACTGAACTCAACATTCAAAAGTACAACTCCAAGAAAACCTAAAAGCACAACATCCAGAAGGGCAATAATTAACTTCCAAAGGAACATCTCCAAACTCAACATCCAAAAGGACAACCCAGAACTTTGCATCAGAAGAACCATAAACATCCAAAAGAACAACACGGGACATAACATGCAAAAGAACCGCTCCAAACTTAGCTAGCCTCCGTGGTACTATACTCCGCAGCTTTATTCTTGTCCATCTTTCGAAAGCTAGACTTATAGGTTATTTGATTTTTGCAAGAATACTTCAAATATTTTCTCTCTTTCAAAATACAATTTTTTTAAAATGCTAACACTTTGTTTTTTATTTTTTATGAATTTTGTGGGTGTAATTCACTAAAAACCCTCAGGAGATTACAACTCCTCCTCTAGGAGTAACCTAGAGGTTTAATGGCTTATTGCACACGATCAGTGCAGTCATGTAACATGCGAATTTGCTCGAGGACGAGTAAAAGATAGGCATGGGGGTGTGATTGTCGACATATATTGCATAATCTATTACTACATTCTAACATTTGTTATGTAATAAACTTTGCAATTAATTTGTCTTGATATCAAACCTGTGCAGGTGATGATTAATGAAGAAGGAGAGGATAATCCCAAATTTATCCCATTTAATTCAAAATTATTTCTTAGCCTGAAGAATCAATGGAGATAATTGCAATTCAGAAGCCTAGAGGAAATCCTATCTATATACAATGGGATAACAAAAGAAAAATGATCCATGCACTCAAGATATGGTTTAATGGCCAAATAGAGGTCGTTGGGCCAGCGTTTTAGTGTCATCCACAAATGCACTTCCCTCTCTCCATTTCTCCTATAAATACTACTAGTTCTGAAGGCAGACGGGCACCACAGGCATAAAGAGATAGGATTAAGATTTTACTCTAGTTTAACTTAGAATTTTTCTTTATTCTTATGTAATTTTTTTATTTTCTTCATAGCTAGAGTAGAGAGAGAATCATAAGAAAAAGTGAAAGAGTGATTTCAAGAGTGACACTTAATATAACTTGTTTTTATTTCGTATAATTTTTCAATGTAATACTTGTTCCTTTTACTTATAGTTTTTCAATGTAGTCGAAACTTGATTTTTATGCTATTCTTCTTGTTCTTTTAGTACTTTCCCTTTTATGTTTGATCTCAAGCAATATGAAACTAATGGCATCGAATAGGCCTTGCCCTCTAAGAACAACGGAAGGTTTATGATGATAGATTCCCACTTCTAAATGAATAAGTTCTATATCATTTCAGCTTGCTTTTCATAATTTTGATGATATAATATAGATAGTTTGGAATGAAGATAATCTTGTATTTTACGCGTTGATCGCATTTAAGCCAAGGTAACTCATTGCCAAAGATCTAAGGTGAAATAAACATCAAGAGGTAAGTACACTAGTAGAAACACTAATTGATTTTAACCATGCTTTTTCTTTGTTTTTAAATTTTTTTAAAAAATAAAAATACAAACATTTCCTTCCATTTTATTCTTCTCTTTTTACTACTCTTTCTTTTAACTTAATATAGTTTTCTTTTATTTTCTTTTAAATAAAGAAGAACTTCTTAACCAATTTGAGTGCTTTAAAAAGAATACTGAAAAAGCTTCTATCACGTTTTCTTCTTGTACATCACAACCTGCATAGTCACTTGCTATAGCAGTAGTATTGAGAAACCTAACACGTTCTTCATCTTATTTCTAAACTTTATTTTTCCTGGCAGGTTTCACCTCGATCAACCGCTTGCACCTTTTCCTCTTATTTTCTCAAAACATACACGCCTTACATTGAAACTCTTTCAAACCCTAAACTCTCTGACAAAAATGAATATAAATAAAAGGAAGAGGTAAATAGAAAGTGGATCAACATGCTTCTGATTGCACTTCAATTTTGCATTTTATCATCACATTTACGCATCTATCCTTGATTATTCCTTAATTAATTATAATATATAACCACCTTTTTGCTTATAGTGTATAGATATTTAAAAAAGAGATAAAGAGTAGAAGAAGTTCTATTTCATTCATTTATCCACTTATCCTATCCTAATTTAGATTTTAAATTAAAACTAAATTGAAATAAAGAGAAAGAGAAGGATAGAAGAAAATAACCCTAATGCTAATTGGAGAAAAATCAGAAAATCAGTTCAAATTCAGATTGCTTGATCTCCAAGTCAAAAATAAAGGAGAAAAATTCCAATTTGAATACAGATTTATAGATAACTTGTTTCCTAAGTTATCTAGTAAAGTAAAATATTTTAAATTTTAGAGTTCAAACAAAGATTCTGAGGATATATCTCCAAATGGACGGACGAGGAGAAGCCACGCACAAAAATACACTCTGTATCTCCCAATCTTTGCCGCATTTTTCCTTGAAAAGCCGCGGAAACACGGTTTTCTGGTAGAGTTGGGTGTGGCGGTTTGGTGGGTGAGTTCTACAATGAGTCTACTACTCATATCTCCTATACATACCCGTGCAGAGGCAGATGAAAGAAGCATCTCCCAGTAGAGATCATATTAGGTTTAGTTTTAGTTAGTTTTCCAAATTTTCATGTAATTTTAGTTTTTATTTTGAGAAAGAGAATTATACGAGGGAGACAAGCTTCGTAATTTGATCGTTCGAAGTATTACCACTTCGTTTCCCTTTAAGCACTTTTTTTAATATGTATAACTCATCTAATTTTCTTTTGTGTAAGTATCAAGGCTTCTTGAGGGCCTCATACCTAACTAATTGATTATTAGATGTGTTAATACATATATTATATTTATATATACATTTTTCTTCTTTTTCTTTTTATATATATTATATTTATATATATATTTCTCAAGGTTTTAGATTAAGTAGGACCAAAATAGAGTATATGGAGTGTAAATTCAGTAAATAGGGAATCCAAGATTCTAGTATTGTAACACTAGATGGTCAAGAAATACTGATGAGCAATCATTTTAAGTACTTGGATTCTATTATCCAAAAGGATGGGGAGATTAATAGTGAATCAACCATAGGATCCAAGCCGGCTGGTTAAAATAGAGGAGCGCAACAGGAGTTTTAATATTCTATTATGGCCGAAGGAAAAGTTTTATCGGACAGCTATTATGCCAGCTTTGTTATATGGCACAGAATATTAGGCTATAAAGAGATATCATGCCCAGAAGATGAATGTAGCAGAGATGCGCATGCTTCGTTGGATGTGTGGTAACACGAGGAGAGATAAGGTGAGAAATAAGGATATTCATATTAAGATAGGTGTAGCCTCTATAGAAGAGAAGATGAGAGAAAATCGCCTACGATGGTTTGGTCATGTGTGACATAGACCTGCAGATGCGCCAGTCCGGCGAGTAGAGCGTATCAATTTGGGAAAGTTAAAAGAGCGCAGGGGAGACCGAAGAAAACATGGATGGAGGTAATATGACAAGATATAAAAGCTAAAGGTCTTAGTGAAGGCTTATTGCTTGATATAAAAGAATGGACAAAGCTGATACAGTTGCCCGATCCGACATAATTCTCTTTTGGTTCATGTAGCCTACCCTACATACTTGGGACAAATGGCTTAGTTGTTGTTGTATATTTATATACATGCTTGATGTTATTTGTGTGCTCATACTTGTGTTGAATCAAGAGAGCTTTTAATAGCACCTCAACTCTTAATTTAAAGGAATCTAGAGGAGTAGTTTCAGAGCCCTTCACGGGAAATTTGTGCTCAATCTTGATTACACATAGTGTGTTAGCAATTAAGTTTTAAATTTCACATCATTTGTCCTAGATTAGCATGTACACCTATTCACCCCCTCTAGGTGTACCTACAAGAGGGGGCATGCGTGCATGGTTGCGGAGGACGTCAAGGAAAGATCGAGGTGTGAGTTGGCCGAAATCTGGGCTTTGTCTATGGAAGATCATCAACAATAGGATTTAAAACTCAAGCTAAATTCTACACCAGGTATCAATTGAAACTAAAACAGTAAATATCCCTAAATTAAAGTGGGATTTAACACTAACAGTCAACTCATATTTATTAATGAGTAGTGTTTACGATTCGGAAGGGGACTCGGGCAGAACTAGCTAGCCATGGGAAGCACTTATTGGAAGCTAGGAGAGTAAACTTGGAATTAACTCACATAAGTTTGATGGTTAGTTGTTACTGATTGAACTTAGAAATTTAACGAAATGTAAATGGTGAGTTTCATAAAACTAGAGTAGCTAGAACCCTATGTATATTATTTGAAATAATCAGAGTGATGATTTCTAATGTTTATGTAAATTGATCAATGCTTGAATCATTGCTTAGATTTAAAGAGACAAACAAATTATATTAACTAATTCTATAGCATACATGAATGCCCACATACTACACCATAACTCTAACCTAGTTAGACACACGACCCATGAGATATCGAATACAATATACATAATGAGAAAGAATAAGAAATATTGCTCTACGTATGATTACGTATTGATTCATTAGTATGTTGTGATATTCTTACTAAGGGAAGAATCTAAATTATAGTATAATGAGGACCATGCATACAATATAGGTATATACAAGTCGATGCGGTGAATTGCTTGCTTAATTTAATGAAATATTAAGAGTGAATGAGCATATGTCTATGTTACTTGTATGGTATATGTCATGTATGTTTTCGCCGAAGAAAGGGGCCGGACGAGAGTCGATAGGAGGGGGAATACGGAGATGCATACATACATACATACATACAAACATATATATATATATATATGTGTGTGTGTGTGTGTGTGTGTGTGTGTGTGTGTGTGTATATATGTGTGTGTGTGTGTGTGTGTGTGTGTGTGTGTGTGTGTGTATATATGTATATATATGTGTGTATATATATATTGTGTGTGTATATATATACACACAATATATATATACATATATATATATACATATATATATACATATATATTGTATAATGGAGGAAGGGGCCGAGTGGGAGCCAGTAGGAGGAGAAGACGATGATGTGTATTTTTATATATTATATATCGGAGGAAGAGGCCGGGCGGGAGCCGATTGGAGGGAGAAGACGGAGAATCTTACTTAGCTTTATGAATTGTGTATAAATGTAATATACAAGTATTATTTGATTATGATGGTTGTGTATTAAGAAACTCAGGAGCATGTGATATCTAAATCAAAGTTTACCGACTTACCAATGTAGTAGAATATATGTATATGTAAGGATATGCAGTGAACCCACACTAAAGCTAAAACTTGTAAGTGTGCACATAGAGATAATTAAGATTTAATTAAAGAGGTATTCATGGTAGTTAAGACATCTGAATAAAGTTTAAGAAGTCTATAAAAAGAGAAGAAAATGAGGTTACATGACCAGATCGAAATTTCACTTTTGATATAACCCGTTTAAAAACTATACATATTACTCCTAAAGGCTATCAAAGATAAAATCTTAGATTCTAATCAGTTTATTCAGTGAGCTATCGAGCTCACTCTATCCATTTCTATATATTTCAGGTTTTGATAAAGGTAAAAGACCAGCTTAGACTCTGGAGTCGAGGAGAATGAACTTTTTATGACTTGCTTGTGCTAGTCATCTTACTTTATATCTTTTGCTTTTGGGTATTTTATTTATCATATGTATATATGAAACTTGTGATATGTGACTATTACTTGATGTTGCTAGTAGGGAATGTAATATTTTGTATACGTGTTGGAGATGTAACATTTTGGACGAGGACTTGATTTTGTTGGTGGCAAGGCATCGTGAACCATAATTGGATGAAAGTAGAAGATATGGAATTATATGTATAAGTCATTTTTATGCAAAACATATACAAGTAGGTTGTGTGGGCTGAAATTTATATATTGAATATAAGTATGCCGTGTGCACTGAAATTTGTATGTTGTATATAAGTACGCCGTGTGGGCCGTACATGGTTATATTGTATTATGGTGGATCCGTATTTTTAGGGAGGTACTGTCAAAGAAATTTAGGACACTGTGATTAAGTTGGGATTTACTAGGCTAATCCTATATTAAAGTCTGAGACCGTTACATGGTACAACTAAAAATCCATAGGGGTAGTCAAAAAAAGAATGTCAGATCCAAATACAACAAGGCATCATCATGGTTAGCCATAAAGACAGGGTAATCTTAAAAGGAGAGAAGTGTGGAGGATTATATAAGCTGAAAGAAGGAAACACAGTTCAAAGTGGAGTGTTGGCCAAAAGGCCAATCACTCTAGTTTTGATGATGACTAACTCATGTAGTTATGATACTAATGATCTTTTATTTATTAAGTTTTAGATATTGATCAAGATCTTAGTTGATGTTTAGCTTCATAAAAGACTCAAAGCCAAGTTTGGAGTTAACACATGGTGACTCAAGAGCTCAACCTTATAGAACATATCTAGTAATCGAAACGGAGTTTAACTCAAGAATCATGTTTGAATCAAGTCTATTTGGAGAAGAAGATCTATAAGAAGACTTGTATCTAGCGTTTATGAGTTTAGATCCTGTATAAAGTATAAATCAGTTTTGATTGCTCAAGCTCACAAGCACAAAAGTTTGTTGATTGGGTTTTCAAGTACAAAAGTTTTAGTTTTCGGTTTAAACAGTTTTAGTTTAACAATTGTGTTTATATGGTTTTCATCTCAAAAAATAAGTTTTTATAGTTTGGAATATATGTTGAATTCTAGCCACACAAAATAGAGCTTTACATGTTCAAAGAAACTTATTTTGATGAGTTTTGGATTTCGATTTAACAAGTTTATGTTTTGATGTTTATATTATCTCACATGAGCATTAGATTCTATCCATACATATTGGTGCTTCAAATATATTTGAAAAACTTGTTTTTGTATTCATGAGAGTTTTAGAAAAATATGATTTTCTATTTACAAGTTTAGTATTTGAAAAATAAGTTTTATTTCAAGAAATGTATTTTAATTCATAAAAAACAAGTCTATATTGTTTTATACGTATATTGGATTCTATCCACACATTGGACTTCAATCAAGTTTAAGTAGCTTGTTTTTTTGTATTTATGGAATTTTGGTTTTTCATTTTTCGTTTCATTCCATTTAAAAGTTTAGTTTTAGAAAATACATTTTTTTGTTTCCAACTTG
Organism: Agave tequilana; assembly: GCA_038442645.1. NCBI lineage: Eukaryota > Viridiplantae > Streptophyta > Magnoliopsida > Asparagales > Asparagaceae > Agave > Agave tequilana. The sequence goes on from JAVJIF010004186.1 coordinate 223,749, forward strand.
GATTTCTATCTCTCAAAAATAGGTTCACATATTTATAATATGTGTTTATTTTTTATCATATATTTGTACTTCATTGTATTTACATGAACTTATTTTGTGGAATTTATTGGGATTTATTGAAATTAAATTGGATTTCAAAAGTTCATTTTAAATCTCTTAAATATATGTTTCTGGGTTGAGCTAGTCGACCGAACGGTCGATTGACAGCAGAGTTCATTTGCTCTGTCGATCGATCCAACGGTCGTTCAACATGCAGAGATGTGCACAGCTCAATAGTATGGGAGCTCAATCGACTGATAGCAGAGATCGGCCGACTGACTGGTCGACCATTCAACTCTGTAGTGCTCTCGGGTTTCCTCAGCTGACCGACCGATCTACGGGCAAAATCCAATGGTAAAAATATGATTGTTGGCGGTCGATCGGGCGATCAACTGACAAGCCTGTCTCACCTGTGTTTGCTACTTTTGAAAAGCCTATAAATATGGATGTTTTGGACTAATTTTCACCCAGATTTTCAAGAGCTAATATTTTCACTTTCAATAGAGTTTTTCAACAAGTTTTTCAAAAGTTTTTGGTGTCCAAATCCATCTCTTTATTGTTTAGTTTTGAAAAATCAAAGAAAACAAGTTTTGAAAAATTCTAGTTTTAATTTGTTATTTTCTATATCTTTCAAGAAGTTTTTTTCAAGTGTTTTCTTTTGTGCTTGACTTTCAAATTCTTTGTTTTCTCACAAATTTGAGTTATTCATTACAAAATCTATTCTCTAGAAACTTGTATTATGAGAAGTGTTATTTGTGATCTTTGCGATCACCAAGTATTGTAACCACTCTTTTACTTTGTGCTTTGGATTTGTGTCTTCCCTCTTGTGTAGAGGCGCTTACTTTGTGCATCGACTTTGTGTCTTGACTTTTAGCCTTCTCTTGTGTAGAAGATTGAGTTTGTATCCTTTATGGAGTTCTTAGTGGAGAGAGTTGAAATCCTTCTAGGTGAAAGCGGGGACGTAGAGCTTGGTGCTCAAACCTCAAAACATATATTTATGTTTGTGTTTGGCTGTCTCTCTCAGCTTTACTCTTTTTATATCTTGCATTGCTATTATTGTTCGTTTATATATGCTTGATTTGTGCTTACACTTGTATCAACCTAAGAGAACTATTGAAGTATCTCAATTCTTATAAAAGAGGACTCCTGAGGAGAAGTTCTAAAGCCCTTCACTGGGAATTCGGCTTCACTTTTTGGAATTCACTTGTGTTTAGTTTTGTTATTGTAAAAGTTTTAAATTTCATATTAGATTAGCACTACATCTATTCACCCCCTCTAGATGTACTTTCAAGGAGTTGCAGGGATAAAGTTGGAAGGGAGCTCATTACTAAGTGAAGCTTCAAGAAAAATTGTAAAGGGACATGAACCAAATCAAAGTGTTGCAAAAGGAGAAATGGTGCCTTCGGGCGAGGCCCGAGATAGCTCAAGGTATGGAGATAATTTAGCTAAAAACCCTGGGGAGAGAGGATGAGAGTTAAAGGCTTCATGATACGGTTATAATTAAGGAAAGAATTAAGGTAGTAATCTAAAATCTCAAGGTGTTTTGCAAAAAGCTTAAAAAGCAAGTCAAAGTGCAGAATATTAGGATTTTGCCTTGTTTCAAGAAGAGATGATGGTTCAAGAAGATTCAATCCGATTGGAGAAGAAGAAGAATGAAGAAAAGAAGCAGATCAAAGCAGGTTAGTCGACTTATAATTGACTAACGAGTATCACTAGTCGACTAATCTGCTATACTAGTCGACTAATATGACAAACAGAAAGTGGGATGATTACAGTAGTCGATTATATTCATTATAAGTCGACTCATGTGGGGATTAATTAACTAGTCTATAGGACAAGTCAACTAATCTGATGCACATAAGACAAGTCGACTGATCTGATGCACGAATCTATGTCTATTTCTAATTTTGTGCAAGCAGGTTTTCCTTTCTAATTGGAGTTTGAATAGGAATTAGTTTCTATTTCATGAAAGGTTTGTTTTAAAGTTTGAAGGGTCTAAAATTCTTCTAGATCAAGAAAAATTCTTCAAGTATCCGATGATCAAGATCATCTCATAATCGGAATAAGATTTGTATTGCAAAGTCCTATAAATAAAAATTATAACTTAGTGTACTAAGAATATCTCGAACGAAGGAGATCAGAGGAAGCCAAGAAAGAGAGGAAGGTGACGGTGCATAGAGAGAAAGTATACTCTTGTAATCTAGACGTATATTCAAGGAGAATGTGAATACTCTTGTGGGGCCAAGGAAAAGGTTAGATCTCTATTGTACAAGTTTATTAATAAAACTCTCAAATTTTATTAATAACATCAACTGTGTATCAACAAACAAAAGATATGAAAAAGAAAAAATGGCCCTCCATCTATGCTCTAGTAGGTTTGAACAGGCCATAGACGTGAAGAAAAAGAATTTTTCTATGAGAATATATATTATCTATATCCGAATGGTTTAATAGAATTCAATGATCTATCAGGAATAACCAATGAGCATTTTTGTTTTGATGCTCATGACTTCTCGAGTGAGGCATAGATTTTTCAGGGTAGGTAACTATCTGAATAGCTTCATTTTCTCTTTCTTCTTCTCTTCTTTTTACCTTTCAAGGATGATTATTTTAAGCACGAGGTGAAGGCTAGCTTATTCATGAACAATTTTTTATAAGAGATGCAGAACCACCTATAGTAAAACTTAATTAGGGAAAACCTCTATTATAATATTTTCTTCGCCTGAGCCATTGTTTTTCTTCACCTAGATTGCAAACACATGTTTCACTAGTAGTTTAGTCACAAAAATGTAAAAGATTTAAATACCCCCATTTTAAGATATAAGCGCGACCATGACCGCAACATAAAGTGCTTCATAACTATGACTACGATTTTGTGAGAACTTTAACTATGATTGCGACAACGAGACTGTGACTTTGTAAGAATTTTGTGAGATTTGTAACACAAACTTTATGAGAACTGTGATTGCAATTGTAATTTTAGGATTATGAGTCACAGTCCTCATATAAAAGACTGCAATCATGAGTCGTCATCCTTATATAAAAGACCTCATTTTCATGTTCATTTTATTTTTTTAGAGCCCTCATGAGGACTGCGACCTCATGACTAAAAATCACCTAGAGGAGGTGAATAGATATGTGCTAATTAAATTTGAAAATTAAAAACTTTAACTAATAAAAACTCAACACATAAATGACAATCAAGAAGTGAAGCTGAGTTTTCGTAAAGGGCTCTAGAACTCTCCTCAAGGTTCTTCTATAATAGAGTTGAGGTGCTTAATTGCCTTCTTGATTCAAACAAATGTAAGCATATAAAACTATATCAAGCATATAATGATAAGCAATAATAAGCAAGTAAGATAAAAACACAAGTGAGTAGAGTTGAGTTGGGAGAGAGAAGTAGAGCAATTGCAAACAAAAAGAAGTGTTTCGAGGTTCAAGCCACTTACTCTATGTCACCGCATTCACTACAATGAAGGATTTTTACTATGCACGATCCCGCAAGATCACCTACATTACAAGTTTTCTCAAGAACTCTTGGACCTCCAAGTCTCTCACTCGGTGCCGCAACGCACACGATACAAGCCCGCAAACTTTTTTCGAGGCTGCAACCTCCAACTACTTCAAATACAAGATTGAGACACTTGATGATCAACTTCTTGACACAAACAAAGAACTCTCACAAGCAAGGATCCTATTGGATAGATAGAGATGATGGTCAAGTTTGTGTGAGAAAACTGAAGAATTTAGATTCGAAGCTATTGAGAAATTTTTTGGGAAAACTTCTCTAAAGATATAGAAATTTGTAGCTCAAAAATTGATTTTTCTTGAAAAACTTATTTTCTTGATTTTTTTTAAAACTTTTTCAAAAACTTAAACTTAAATATGTACTTGAAAACTTTAGTTCAAAACTCTCTACAATGGGTCCAATTTATATAGAATATGATAAGACCATTAGAGACTAATCACATTAAACCCAAATAACGTAAATATTAGCCGTTTAGAATAAAAAAAATCACAGAAATCCAAAAACTAGCTGTTTGAGGAAAGTGAGGCCAAACTGGGCTGGTGTCGACTGCACAACGACTATATTTTTAGTCGTTGGGGCTTGCCGATCGACCACCAGGTCGACTGGCCAAGAGAGCTGCTTAGCTCTTAGGCCAACGGTTGACCGCCCGATTGATCATGTGCACAAACATTTGGCTTGTGAGCACGTCAGTCGATCGTGTGCACAAGCTAAATGACTTGTAACATATCTGATTGACCGCTCGGTTGACTGGCTCAGAGCCAAAAACATATATTGTTTTTATTTTAAAATTCATTTAAAGTTCAAATAAGTTTCTTTGTGACACATCTAGTCGATAGGTTCAAGGCCAAAAACACATATTGTTTTGTATTTTAAAATTCATTTAAAATTCATTTAAACTTCAAATAAATTTCTAGTGTGATTAAAAAGATCAACACATATTACAGACTTGTGAACTTCTTTCTGAGATATCAAAAATATTTTTCAATAAAACCTGATTTTTTTAAAACAATAAACTTAAAATGCAAACCAATTAAATATTTTTATCTTTAAAAATAGTATCAAACTCTGGTGTATGTGTGCATAAGATTGAGCAATCAAAACTAAATTATACTTTACAAAATCTAAACATCCTTACAAACTAGAGTGTTCTTCTGTAAATGATCTTCTTATTCATCTTGACTTAATCAAACTTGATTCCTTCGAGCTAAACTCTTTCTTGAGTACTTGATATGATCTTTATGCTTGAGCTCTTGAATCAACATAGTTAGCTCAAAACTTGACTTTTAGTCTCTTGATGAAGCTAAACATAAAATCATGATCTTGATTAAATCTGCAACTAAAGCAACACAAGATCATTATTACAATAACTACATGAGTTTAATCATCATCAAATTTAGAATGATAGGCCTTTGGGCCAATAATCTCTCCCTTTTTGATGATGACAAAACTCATTGAGCTATAAATGCATGGATTAGAGAAAACCTTTGTAAAGGCTCCCCTTTAACTCATGCATACCCAAAACCAATAAGATATTCAATAAAGCTCTATACATCAGACTAACATGCAAATATATATATATATATATATATATATATATATATATATATATAGATAATATGCAAAATCATTTTCTCTCCCCTTTTATCAAAACAAATATCAAAACTCATATAAAATGCATGCATATATTGACTCTAAATTCCTCTCCCCCATTTTGTCACCTCATCAAAAAAGGGGTAAGCATAACAAAATAAGGTCACATGCGATACAAATTCATGATGAGAAAGACAAGAAGTTAACTCCCCTTCATACAGCATTACATGGAGAAGGGATGACTAAACCTTAAACCACATAAGCATAATATATAATATATAGACGAAGACATTAAGTTAGCGCCCCCTACACATGTGTACTATATAGAGAAAAGAGGTCAAGATTTTCTTTATACCATACACTCGTCACAAATCTATATATAGAGGAATGTAAGGCTTGCATATAGACAATACACATCAATTTAAAATCTTAGATAAATTTTAGATACCAATTTGAAAACTATGCAAAAGATACAAATTGTAATTGAAACAAATATATACCAACTAAAATTTAGAAATGATAACAATTGAAAATTTTTATTTTTTAAAATATACCATTTGAAAATTACAATCAAAACATTTCAAAGTTTGAGCACTTTTGATACTAATTGAAAAACTAATCAAAAAAAATTTGACACAAAAATGTCAATTAGCAAAACAAGATAGATCCAATTGCAATAATTGATACCAACAGAAATTTTGAACATATTTGCCAAAAGAAGATACATTTCAAAATGATAGGACTAAAATTAAGATACTAATTGAAGTCAAAGAATTTCACTCCTTTTTGAAACAGCAACAATACCAATGCATAAACTTGTTAAAAACAAATATATTAATTTATTAAATATAAAATCAAGCTTAGCATAAAACTAATTGTGCTATAAAAATATGTATGGACACTATTAAACATGCACAATAAATTATATATATATGTACATATATCAATTAAAATATCACTCATAATTTTAGAGCATATACATATAAATAAATAAGAGTGAGTGCACAAGGAAAAAAATATGAAAATTAAATGTGTAACTCATTATTATCACCAACCTACATGCACATGTCAAAAAATAGTCATTTAAGAGCATACAAGGCATGATCACCCAACCAACCACCCACTAAGGGTAGGTATTTTTAAAAATAATTATTTGAAAATAGTTGAGAATAGTTTGAAAGTACTACCACGTGAAAACAGTTTGATTCAAAACTATATCAATTTAAAATGAATTATTTTCAAAGAATTGCATGTATAAATGTAAGAATCATCAAAACTAGAATGTACACATATAACTAAATTAGAATTGAGTGCACAAAGAATATGAATAATGTTAGGCATAAAATCAAAGGTGTATCTTAAAACTATACATGTATGTCATAAGTTCTAATAAAATTTGCATTTATACATATAATCAAAACAACATATGCTTATAAACATTAAATCAAAACATATTAAACTAAGTGGATGATAGATATAGTTACTGATACCGATAAGAATAATCTCCATTTCTCCAAATTAAGGTGGTCTTCCTCACCTAAACTCATGAAAGTAATGTGTTCAATTTGTGTTGTCCATTAAACTCCATGTGCATCAGCTATCAAGATATCAAACTCTCTCACATTTTGAGAGAGGACACACCTACAACAAATAAAGCCAGTGTGCTTTTGATATCCATACTTTCTTTGGTCCTTGGATACTAGCATTTCGAACCCAAACATTCTTATTTATAAAATTTACTCTATCAAAACGAAAATTAGTAAGATGGTATTTACGGCCACAATGTGAGAAAATATAAATAGGCATACTTATGAGTATGATGTGTGTGTGTGCGCGCGCGCGCATGCCATGGAGTATTTGCAGGAATATGTAGAGCTTGTTTTTTTTTTGAAATAAAGATTTCAACCTCTTATGATCAAAGACATTGGCTCAAGATTGAGCTCAAAGAATCAATTTTCTCCTTTAAAACACAAACCTTATTTTTGTCAAAACTAAAAAGTTTAACTTTAAAATAAAACTTTGTAAGCATTAAAATTATTTTTAGTATTTTGAAGAGAGAGAGAGAGAGAGAGAGAGAGAGATAAATTTTCTTTTTTTTTGTAACCATACTCCATTTATTTTGTAAAACCTCATTTTTTTTCTTTAATTTCAAAATTTTCATTTTAAGAATATCATAATTATCGAAAAGTTGTTCAAATGCTTCTCCTAGTTCATCCACATTAGAGATTCTGAATTTACCTCAAGGGAATCATTCCTTTAGATCATGAATCACATGTTGTGAAATCAATCTCACTTTCAGATCCACTATCTAAATTTGAAGTGGTGGCTTTCATTGCTTTTCTCTTATCTTTCTTTCCTTGCCATCTTTCTTTTGGACACTTCTCCTTTGATTTTTGTGATACATTCTTGTCATGTTGTTTCATTAGGAGAGTGAATTCTTCATCATCTTCTTGTTCATCATTCGAGGTGCTTGAAATGACAACACTTTTCTTCTTAAGCCCTTTTGGGGATGCTTTGAATGCACCATTAACTTTCTTTTGAAGCTTATGATCTCCTCTTGTGTTCATCTCTATTTCATGGATCTTCAAGCTGAAGTCTTATTTCTTCTTATTGTTGAGTCTTTAAAGTGTTAGTTTTGACCTCCCGAGCTTTAGAAAATGCTCTTATGATTTTTCGGACCTTTTGATCATTATTGATAAGCTTACCTAAAGAAATGAGTCCATTATTAATAGTAGTGAATCAGATAAGCATATCATTAATAGATTCACCATCAAGTTTATAAAAACTATCATACTGTGAACTAAGCAAATTAATTTTTGCTTTCTTCACTTGTTTATTGCCTTTATGAGTGGTGATCAAAGTTTACCAAATATCATATGCGGATGTGTAATTTATAACTCTAGAAATATCATCATTAAGAGCTTATAAAAATGCATAATTAGCTTTAAAGCTCGCATCATATTTCTTAACAGCAATTTCGGACAATGTACCTTAATCACCCTCGGGACAAACAAAAGGTTTGGTTATGACTTTGGCTACACGGCTATCTTGAGATTGCAATAAAATGGTCATCTTAACTTTCCAAATGAAAAGGTTAAGTCCACCAAACTTGGGTCGACAATTAATAGTTCTATTGACCGTGTGTGTGTGTAGTGATTGCTGAAAAATAGAGATAAAGTTAAGAGTTAGAAAGATGTTATCTGGATGAAGGCGTGTCTCTGTCTTTCATAATATATCCACAGTAGTAAGGATTATGCGGGTCGATCCTCAGGGAGAGATGCGACAGAAGTTTTTTGGTACATTGCCTTTGTTGTTTTCTTCTCTGTTTAAGAACTTAGAAAAAAAGAAAATAAAAGGAAAGATTATGTTTGGATATAGAAAATTGTTTTGATCTAAAAGAAAAGTTCACTACTTACTAATAATCAACCAGCATAACATGCTAATATTTAATAAGTAAAATTTTCACTTTAAATCTAACATGATAATCTACTATAAACATCAAGTAAGATACATAAGAAAAAACAAGGCTATGATTGAACTAACATTAATAAAAATTTAACATTAAAATATCAAGATTGTTCATCAAGCTTAAGATAAGGAAAATTATTAGAAAATACTAGAAAATCTTAATTCTATTTGAAATAACACTAATTAAAGTTTCATAGTAAAATATCGAGATGTTCATCAAGCATAGATTAAGAAAAATAATTAAGAAGTGCCAATAAATAACTGACCTACTTTCATCCTTATGTGTCTTTAAGATTATTCTAGAGTTTAAGCATGCATATGATTCAATCGGGTTTAATTACTAAACTTAGATGTGATGATGGTGATATATTAGCTAGCAGTGAGAAAAAAAATCTAACTACTCATGGTCTAAACTAAACTAAGAAAGTACGTAAAAGAAAGAATATAAAGAAAGCAAATAAAGAAAGCAATTAAATATTAATGAAAAAACTAAAAAGAAGAAAAAAGAACATTTATTGAAGCTGTCACCATCAATTACAAGAGCTCTCTCTTTCTTTACAAAGCTTGAAGTAGAACTAAATCATAAAAATTACAAAAGAAATTTAGAAGAGAAACTAAAGAAAAATCAAAAATTATGATCTCTGATGTGGAGATAGTTTTTATGAGATATTTCAACTCTTTAAATAGTCTTCAGAGCCAATCACAATAAAATACAAATTAGGAGATTTAATTCATTTATATTCAATATAGGAATTCAATTCTAAACTAATTTGCAGCAAGTTAGCATATTGATTGCTGAATATAACTCATCAGACAGTTGAATTTGAAATAGTGGTCAATATACTTATTGTATCCCTTTACGTCCTCTTTTTTTGGCATCTTAAATTATCAGATTTGAATATTTGTAGCAAAAGTTATGATCAGAATACTAAGAGGTGTCCAGTCTAAATCGAGTCTGAATTGATTTTGAACTCTATTTAATTTGAATTATCCTCTTTATCCCTATTAGGATTAGTTTTATCCCATTCATCTTCTAAAAATATATCTTCTGATTTTAAAATAGAATTGTGAAGATGATGACATATCCTTTCCTCCTCTTGATTTCAATTTTATTTAAATTGAAATCCAAATTTAGATAGGATTAGGGATAAAATAGAAACTTCTTGTATCCTTATCTTCTCATTTACGTAACTACACACCATAATCAAAAAGAGAGTTAAATAGTAATATTAAATAAAGAATAATCAAGAATAAATGTACAAATATGATGATAATAATGCAGAATTGAGATGCAATCACACCCTCACACCTATCTTTTGATTGTCCTCGAGCAAAAGAAAAAAACTAATCTAACCTAACTCACTTTTGTAGAAATCACGGTTGAATTTAGCACATGCAACAAGCTGTTAAACCTCTAAGTTACCCCTAGGGGATGAGTTTTATCTCGTGAAGATTTTCAGTGAATTATAAATCTTAGTATCACCTAATTATTCATTCTTATACTTAGCTCTATGCAAGTATTTATTATCGATCAAAGTTAAGATTAAAACTAAATTTCTCATTTAGTTTATTATTTTACTCTAAGTCATATGCACCTTTATGATCGTAGATTTTAACTCAGATTCTTCAAGTTCAACTCTTATATCTTATATATATATATATATATATATATATATATATATATATATATATATATATATATATATATATTATTTTTTCTAAAAGAAGTTTGAAGTTTTACCACTTTGTTGCCCTTTAAGCACTTCTTTTTTTTTAATATGTATAACTCATCTAATTTTCTTTTGTGTAAGTATCAAGGCCTCTTGAGACCCTAATAACTACTTAATTGATTATGAGATGAGTTAATACATATATTATATTTATATTTTTTCCCTCAAACTTACTTAATTACCTTTCTCGTAAATACCAAGGCTTTCTTAAGACAAAGCACGTAGCTAACCAATAATTAGATTTGCTTCTTTTTCATATGTGTGTGTATATATTTCTAAGGCACAAGAATCATTGTTTTGAATCCTAAGTATGTAAGTATATAAAATATGCATATTTCATCAAGGTAAAATTCAAGACTAAATTACTTTTTTAATTTTCTTCTTACACCTAAAAATCAAACAAATATTCTTATTTTGACTAAGTATTAAGAAATCATAATTATGATTTTTCTATTTCTTAAAATTAACTTAAGTATTTACAAAATAAATCAAAATATTGTTTTCTTTTTCAAAAAGTTTTTTTTAAAAGAAAAAATTTATTAGTAAACCTCCCTATGTTAGTATGTTAGTAAGCCCTCCCCTACATCTATCTTATGCATTATCCTCAATGTATGAATGAAATACATGAATGCATGAAAAAGACAAAAGGGAAGGCAAAAAGTTACCTCAAAGTGGTGGTCCTGATGGTGGCCAGATTGGGCCAAGTGTTGCCACCCAATCTAAATCTTGTAGATCGTCAAGGAACCTACTTTTGTGAGCATTTTCCTATATACATTTTTATTATCTCCCAAGTGAATAGGATCATGCAAGACCCTAATATTGAAACTATCTCGGTTGTATGATCAATCTTAGAATACCATCTCAGAGTCATCATTATCTACACCTTGGTCCAACAATAGAATGTGACTTAATAAAGTGATTGATTTAGGCTCAATAATGATAGGTTCGGAACCAATACCGATTGAAAAAAATCAAGTATAGGTTCGAGAGTCCAGTTTGGTTCAAGAGTGGGCTCCAAATAAAGACTTAAGTTCACATTCATGATCCATCAAATGAATGTGACTATCCAAAATAGGTGATCCAATTTCATAATATATGAGTACTGAAATTAATATTGGCTCAACAATTGGGTCTAAATTGTGTAAGAACACCACAGTCAATATAAATTCAAAGTTAGGAACTGAATCACACAGTTGAGGATCGGTTTCACATTCACAATCAAGTTCAATTTCATTGAATTGAAAACTTGCCAATTAGTTCAAGGGTTGGGATTGGTCAAGTTCAAGTTGCTGTGATGAAAATAAATCTTGGTCAAAGTCTTCAAGATACCATGATTCTTGGTTCCTATTAATTTGGTTAGAAGTGTCAGAGATGGTTGAAAGTTTGAAAATACGCTCTAGTTGCTTATTCATAAAACTTTGCACACGATCTATTTTTGCTTCTAACCTATCAAGGGGATCATTTTGGGGCTGAATCATGGATTCCATACTATTTTCCCAGTGAATTGGTTCTACTTGTTGTGGTGGGACTGGACAAATTCAGTATGAATTTTGAATATTTAAATTTTTATGGGATCATGAGTTTTCCATCTTTATAAGTCATCATTCAAGCTCTTCTAGCATCTTATCTGATTCAAATTTTCTTTTATAGAGCTATCTTGACCATGAGTGTTTAAAGCTGAATGTTGGTAAGATGGCTGACTATATGACTCGAGGGCATTGTATCCTCATTGACACGGTGAAGAGTAGAGACGATTATTCTAATTTTGTTCATAAATTTGAGATTGGGGCAAGCTTTGATTCGGATAAGATCAACCGGACACATGTAATTGATTAAAATTATGCCATGTCTGGTTGGTGAAATTCGAGTTAGAAGAGGTCAGGTGAAGTATGGATTACAATTAAAGTTGGAAAAATTATGGTTATAACCCATATCACTCAAGAACAAAACAAAAAAACAAATAAAAGAGAAAAAAATTAGCCAAAGTTAGGTAGACCTAAGACCTAGATGACTTCTGACTGGTTAGACTGTCCACGAGAGTTATAATGCAGAATCTAACCACAAATTAATCGATCAGGTAGGTGGCAAGATCAGTGGGAGGTATACACGCAAGAGCGACGGGCTTAATTATGTCAAACCACTGTTCTTCAAGGTTTCGCCTTTTAATCCCTTGCCTAATCACCAATTTGACAAAGTTAAATTTTAACAATTAGGTCAATCTTCTAGTGAGTCTGAGATGTCCCTAAAGCACAATGCCTACTCAGATTTTAATTAAGATTGGGTTAGTAAGTGAGGAGATGGTTTGTGGGCTAAGGGAGGGTAATGACTTACCACCTTATCTTGCTTATGGGTTTTGCCCTTAAGTGATCTTAGTGTGACATGTGCTAGTAAATAGATAAGTAATTCCTCAAAGCAATTATAAATCTCCCAAAAGTATTTTCTAATATAGATGTAATGCAAACGTACCTTACCACCAGCATTCTTCAACAGTAATTTAAAATAAATGAAATTAGAAAGACGCTCTAGGATGCAATGTCTAATCGTGTTTTAAATAATTAGAAAACACTGATTACTGCTAGATTAGAATTAGTACATACAACAGGCTAAAAGGGAAAATTAATAACTACAGAAACTATTGAGTTGCAATTTAATCACCCTGCAAAGAAGCAGGGTGACCAACTCCTCTAGTTTGCGATGGAAACGCGGCTTTTGCCACATTTGCGCAGCTTTGTGGTGAAGTTAGATGCTCTGCCTTCTAGAGCAGAGTCACCAAGCCTCTGTTGATGTTCTGCAATATTCAATGATTTGCCCTATACACGAAAACAGAGAAGAAAAATTAGCCAATTAGTAAATAAAAGAAATGTTGGAACTTATTTCGATGAAGACGTTTGTGAAGATCAAATTCATTTGGAGCTCTAACACATGACAAATCAAGAGTCCTACATGATCAAGATGTGCCAAGGAGAGTTGATAGAGTGTGGTTTGTAAAGTTGAAATAGCATGTAAAAGCCTTGACACAAACACACACTTCATTGGTCTATTAGTCGACTTGATGTCTATTATAAGTCGACTAATCCTTGATGTAGTCGACTAATCCAGAACCCAAGTCGACTAATCCTGTGTCCTGAATCTGACCCAACTCTCTGTTTCTTTATTAGTTTACCGACAGTAAAACCAAGTTGACTAATACATCTTGTAGTCGACTAATAAGAGTCCCCTAGTCGACTAATCCTTGGTCCAAGTCGACTAGTTGTTAGTTGCAGTCGACTTGAAGTAGTTATTCTGAAACTGTTCTTCCAACGGCCACTGACCTAGTCGACTTATAGCCAAACCTAGTCGACTAATAGAAGGAATTTTGCCTAGGTTAGTCGACTAACTCAAAAAGCAAGTCGACTAATAGGCAGTTCTGACTGTTGGACAGTTTCTGACTGCTGGTCTGTTGTGCAACGTTTTCCAACGTTCATATCATCTGAAATTGCACCAATAACTCCCTAACTAACCCTAGTCTTCAGCTATAAATAGGGAAGTTATACCAAAGGCCAATTACTAAGAGATTTTATCAGTTTTCCAAAGCCAAAAATCTGCAAACCTGAAAACTGTTTTTCCCACTTCAGTTCTTCACCAAAAGACATTTCCATTGTGAAGATTCTCTGAAGTTCTTGTTTCCTATACTGAACCTTGTCCACATACACATTCAGTACCAAGGCTATAGGAAAAGTATTGTAATTCTCAAAGCAAATCATTGTACACAGGAGGCTTCTTGGTTGTAGAGGCAGTTGTACAAGGTGAAGGTATTCTCTTGGTGGAAGAGAAGGTGTTCTCTTGGTGGAAGAGAAGATGTACACATTTGGCGAAGGGGATTTGTCAAGTGGTGTACATGGTGTATTGATTTTGGGTGGCAAAATCAAGGTTAAAGGAAAATCTCAAGCGGGTGGCTTGGGGACTGGATGTAGGTCACAAGGACCGAACCAGGATAAATCTCTCTTGTTTGCGTTTGTGCATTTTCTGAGATATGATTTCCTTTTTGCAAGTTACTTCTTTGATTAACGATTAATCCTTCTTGTTTTAGTGTTATGTTGACTTGTGTATTTTAGATCATTGTTGTCAACAGAGATAGTTCCGCATTTATCAATATCTCGGGGACCTACAAGAAATACTGCTCCCTCTCTGGTAACGGCGCTAAAATTTGATTGCCAAAAAATAGAGATAAAGTTAAGAGTTAGAAGGATGTTCTCTAGATGAAGGCGTGTCTCTGTCTTTCGTAATATATCCGCAGTAGCAAGGGCTATGCGGGTGATCCTCAGGGAGAGATGTGATGGAAGCTTTCGGGACTATTGTCTTCGTTGGTTCCTTCTCTAATTAAGAACTTAGAAAAGAAGAAAATAGAAGAAAAGGATTATGTTTGGATATATTGAATTGTTTTAATTTAAAAAAAAGTTCACTGCTTACTAATAATCAACTACAAACATGCTAATATTCAATAAAAAAAATCTTCACTTTAAATCTAACATGATAATCTACCATAAAACATCAAGTAAGATACATAAGATAGAAACAAGGCTATGACTGAACTAACATTAATCAAGATTTAATATTAAAATATCAAGATTGTTCATCAAGCATAAGATAAGAAAAATTATTAGAAAGTACTAGTAAATCTTAACTCTATTTGAAATAACACTAATTAAAGTTTAACATTAAAATATCAAGATATTCATCAATCATAGATTAAGAAAAATAATTTAAGAAGTGCTAACAAATAATTGACCAAGTTTCCAACTTCATGTGCTTTCAAGGTTATTTTAAGGTTTAAGCATGCATATCATTTAATCGTGTTTAATTACTAAATTTAGATGTGACGGTTGTGATATATTAGAAAGCAATGAGAAAAAGATCGAGCTACTCATGGTCTAAGCTAAACGAAAAAAGCATGTAAAATAAAGTATATAAAGAAATCAAATAAAGAAAGCAATTAAATATCAATGAAAAGAAAATTGAAAAGGAAAACAAAAGAACTTTTATTAAAGTTGTCACCGTCAATTACAAGAGCTCCCTCCTTCCTTATAAAGCTTGAATTAGAACTAAATCCTAAAAATTACAAAAGAAATTTCAAAAAGAAACTAAAAAAATCCTAAATTATGATCTCTGATGTGGAGATACTTTTTTATGAGAGATTTTAGCTGTTTAAATAGGCCTCAGAGCTAATCACAATAAGATACAAATTAGGAGGTTTAATTTAATCTCAGTTCAATATAAGAATTCAATTCTAAACTAATTTGTAGCAAGTCAGCGTGTTGATTACTGAATATGCCTCATCAGATGGCTGAATTGAAAATAGTAATCAACTTACAAATTGTAACCCTTTAAGTCCTCTTTCTGTAGCATCTTGAATCATTAGAATTGAATATGTATAGCAAAAATTATGATCAAAATACTAGGAGGTGTCTAGTCTGAATCCGAGTCTAAATTGATTTTGAACTCCATTTAATTTGAATTATCCTCCTAATCCCTAATTATGATTAGTTTTATCCCATCCAACTTCTAGAAATTTATCTTCTGATTTTAACTTTTTATTGTGAATATGATGATATATCCTTTCCTCCTCTTGATTTCAATTTGATTTATATTAAAATCTAAATTTAGATAGGATTAGTGATAAAATATAAGCTTGTTGTATCCTTATCTTCTCATTTAAGTAACTACACGCCATAATCAAAATTTAGAGTTAAATAATAATGTTAAATAAAGAATAATTAAGAATAAATGTGCAATATGAAGATAATAATGCAAAATTGAGATGCAATCATGTAGAAAAAATAGTGATTACTAAAAAGTAAGGATAACTTTACGATGGTTAAATCGAATATCAAGATCACCCGCTCTGATACCAATTGAACATCACCTAGAGGGAGTGAATAGGTGACGTGCAAATCAAATGCAAAAATTAAAACTTTCACTAATAAAAACTCAAAATACAAATGATAATGAAGAAGTAAAGCCGAATTTTTGGTGAAAGGCTTTAAAACTTCTCCTTAAGATTCCTCTATAATAGAATTGAGGTGCTTAATTGCCTTCTTGATTCAAACAAGTGTAAGCATACAAAACTATATCAATCATATAATAGAAATTAATAATAAGCAAGCAAGATATAAAACACAAGTAAGTGGAGTTGAGCTGAGGAGAAAGAGAAAATAGAGTAATCGCAAAACAGGAGAAAATTGTTTCGAGGTTCGAGCCACTTTCTCTACGTCCCCGTCTTCACTGCAATGAAGGATTTTCACTATGCACTATTCCGTAAGATCACCCACATTACAAGTTTTCTCAAGAACTTTTAGACCCGCAACCCCTCACTCGATGTCGCAACACCTACAATACAAACTCGCAAGCTTTCTTCGAGGTAGCAACCTCCAACTACTTCAAATACAAGATTGAGGCACTTGGTGATAAAATCTTTGACACAAACGAAGAACTTGATCATAACGTGCATTACATGTTTTCATATCATATGTGTCACATTTCTACATTATATTTAAATAAAATTCTGCTATTAATGTATTTTCATGTCCAGTAACGTACAGGGTAATTAAGGAAGAAAAGAGAGATTGACAGATTTATCTAATTAAATTTAAAAGTTCAAAAGAAAGGGGATCCAGAGCTTTTAGAATCCATCTTATCTGAAAACAAGTATATCAAATGAGATAAATGTCAATTAAAATTTAAGTAAAATTAGATTTTTTGATGACTCAATTGGTTGAGTTGAGGATAAAAGGATGTATCGTAAATTTCAGAGCAGAAATTCAGAATCCAAGAGGATAAAGGTATAGAGGATATATAGACGGACAAGCGACCCCAGACCCTGTCCCAATGGCTTGGATCTGGCCGTGGAAATGCGACCAAAGCCGTGTTTACGCGACTGGGTATTTGAATTAGGGGGAGCATTTGCTCCCCTATCTCCGTACTCATATCCCCTATCTGTTTCTTCCCTATAAATGCCTGCATACTCGAAGGCAGAGGGGCACCACTCCAGAGAGAGCTTTAGTTTAGTTTCTTTTTCTTTCTTCTTCAAATGTAATTTATTTTCTTTATAGCTTATGTTAGAGAGAGTTACATGATTAAAAGAGAAGAGTTATTATAGAGTGACACTATTGTAATTTTTCTTCAGAGACACGTATTGAAGGTGATAATCAATAATAGTTTCTCACTTTTTTTTATTGTGCTCGATCTCGCTGAAGCCCTACTTTATTTATTCGTTTTCTACTTCTTTGTTTTATTTTAAGGTAATTCTTCAATACAATTCAACAACAGAGGTAATTACTCTTTTGTTTTCTTTTTCATTTCATTAGTTTAGAATCACAATTCTCCTCTTTATTTAGTGTTTCCTTTTCTTTGTAAATAAAACAACAATAACACCGCAATCTCTTCTTCTAACATGTCCTTCTTAACTTAACTTAACATTTTTTATTTTATAAAATTGAGAAAATAAGTATTAACTAGTTTTAGTAAATTAAAAAAAGAAACTTACTTATTTGCTTCCATCACTATTCCTCCCTGTGGATCATGACCCGTTAACCCTAAACTATATGGTAGAATTGAGGACCTAGCATTGTTTTAAGAGTGTGTACTTTTCTATGTGCAGGTTTAGCTCGATCAAAATTTTGGCGCCGTTGCCTAGGAGGGGCGTTAGTTTTCTTTCTTTTTATTTACTTTAACAAATAATTTTTTTTCTCTTTGTTTTGGTGTATAGGAGCTAACTTCAGAAAACTAGGAGCTGCAGTGGACATATTGCTACTCTGTGCCTCTATCCAAGAAGGCAGAGCATCAGAGCCTACAACTGTAGTGAACTACTAATTGTAGTTTCTTGTAGGTTGCTTGATTTTCAGAGATTAGCTCTTTATAATTATTAGTTTATCTGTTTAACTCACTCTGTACATGTTTCTAACCTCAACAGTAATGTGGTTGCCTTGTATATACTAAAAAAATGTTTAGACTCTTACATCTTAAGACATGTGTCTAATTCGTTTATCTTTTACATTACTGTTGAAGAGTGTTGGAGCAAAGGTATGTGTGCATTGCATATAATTTAGAAAACATATTTCATATTGCTTGAGTGTTATCTTTTGCTTTATACTTATACACTGCATTAAAAAGATTAGGGGCATATCATTAAACAAGATAAGCTGGTAAAGTCATTACCCTCCCTTAACTCACAAACTATCTCCTCACCCACTAACCAACCTAACTTAAAAATGAGTAGACATTAGCCCTAGGGACATCTCAAACTCTAATAGGGATTAACCTAAGGTAAAAGTTGTTAGAAGTTGACTCTTGCCAAATCGGTGTCAAAGATTGGGTATTGAGTTGTGAAACCTCAAAAGTTGATAGTTTGGCATAATTAGGCTCGTTGCTTAGGCATGGATGCCTCCCACTGCTTACCCCTACCTAATCGATTAACTTGTGGTCAGATTTTGCAATATGCCTCCTGTGAATAATCAACAGCTAGGGGTCATTTAGGTCTAAGCTCTACCCTAATTTAGGCTAAGGGAGGGTAATGGCTTCCCCACCTTTTGTTTTAATATCTTTGTGATATGGATTACAATTATAATTTTTTTAATGCATATAGTGATCCATACTTCACTCCAACCTCTTTTAATTCAGATACTACCAACCCGACATTACATAACTTTAACCAATCAAGTATGTCAGATTGGTCTTGTCCGAATCAATATATGCCCTAATCCCAGTATTATGAAGAAGAATTGGATAATCATCACGACTCTTCACCGAGTCAGTGGGATACAACTCCCCCGAGTCTTGCTATCAACAACCTTACCAACAAACAGCTTCATATACTCCATACCAAGACTAACCTATAGATAAAAAATCTTCTTTAGAAAAGACTTTCGAAGCCTTCCTTGAGTCCGCTCCACATGACAAGAACAAAATATAGCGGACTCAATTCTGCCAAATAATTCCCAAATTCAAAATCCTCACTCTAATTTTCAAGTCCTACCACAACAAGAAGAACCTGTTGACTTCGAAGAGAGTATGGAATCCATAATTCCGAGTGAAGATCCCTTTACCCACTCCATCGATAGGATAGAAGTAAGACTTAGTCGATTGGAAAAATATGCATAGGAATGAGAAAACTCTTCCTACCCAATCCTTGACTATTCCTGATACTTCTAGCCATATTATTGAAAATGAGAATTATGGTATCTTGAAGATTATGATCAAGATTCAATTTCACCACAAAATTTTGAACTTTACTAATACCAAACCATTTACAAATTAGTAAGTTTTTATTTCAATGAGATTGAACTTGAAGATGAATGTGACACTGATTCTCAATGTTGTGATTCAGTTCAATTTTTGAATCGATGTTGACTCTGGTATCTTTACCTGATTTGGACCCAATTTCGAAGTCAACATTGATTCCTATCCCAATAGAGCTTGAATATGAACCACCTATTTTGGATAGTCACATTTCATTGTTGGAAAATGAATGTAAACTTGAATTCCATGATTTGGACCAAACTCATAAACCAACTCCGACTCTCGAACCTAAACTTGATTTGAATTTTATTCTCGAGTCAGTATCAGTTCCCATTCCCTTCATTGTTGAGCCCAAATCATCCATTCCACAAAATTATATTTTATTGTTGGACCAATGTTTAGATCAATATGACTCCAAGATGATACCCTAAGATTGGACATGTAACTGAAAAAAATTTCATCCTAGGATCTTGCATGATCCTATTCATATCGGGGAGTATAAAAATATTAATGTGGGTTCCATAAAAATCATAGTATCTAGATGGGCAGAAACGCTTGGCCTAATGAGACCACCACCGGAATCGCCATCTTGAGGTGACAATTTCTTCTCTTTCTCCTTTTTCATGTATTATGTATTTCATTCATACATTGAGGACAATGCATGAGTTAGCCTGGGGAGGGTTTACTAAAATACTAACTTTAATAATAAAAAATAACTTTCTTTAAAAAACTTTTTAAAAATGAAAATAATACTTTGACTTATTTTTATGAGAAATTAAGTTAATTTTATGGAATAAGAGGATCATAATTCGGATTTCTTATACTTGGTCAAAATAAAAATTATTTGTTAATTTTAAGGTTAGGAAGAAAGATGAAAAAGTAATTTAGTCTTGATTTTTTATTTTGATGAAATATGCATATTTTATACACTTACATACTTAGGATTCTAAAATAAAGATTCTTATGCTTTATAAAAAAATTAAAAAATTCCTCTGATTAAGCTGGATATTTGTGCCTCATAAAGGATAAGTATTCACACCTAAAAATGGTTCATATAAATAAAAATCTTTAATTTGGTGGCCTTTTTTGCTCGAATCCTAAGTCCTGGGGGTGTTTTCTCACCCGGTGCCCTAAAATCGTCTGGTTTGAGAGCCACTGACTAAGGCTCGTACATGAGCGAATTAGAAAGCCTAATAAAGCTAAGGGATGTTTAAAAAAAATAAGACATAAGAGTTAAAGTTGAAGAATTCCTAGTCAATTTTCACGGTCACAAGGTGCATATGACATAGGATAAAATAAAAGACTAAATGAGAAATATAATTTTATTCCTTACCTTTATTGAAATAAGTTTTTGAACAGAGACTAAGTTTAGGAATGACTATATGTAGACTGTCCAAAAAATTACTAAGGAAAAGTCATCAGAAAGCAGGGTCCAGATTCCAGACGCAGGGCTAATTATAGCCACTAGCGCAGCACCAAGACGTGAGGGTTGAAACTCACGTCTCAACATCATTTTGATAACCAAGACGCAGAGCTCAAAAGCCGCGCCTTAGCATCACTGCAGTCCCAAGACGCGAGGGTCAAAACCTGCGTCTCTGCTTCACCACGATGGTCAAGACGCAGAGCTTGAAACTTGCGTCCCAATTATTTATGCAATACCTAGGCGCAGAGTTCGAAGCCCCCGTCTCACATGCAGCTTAACGCAGAACTTGAAGTTCGTCCTTGAAGTTTGTGTTTCTCAAGCGTTACCTCAATGACAAAACACGAAGCTCAAAGCCCGCATCTTGGTTATAACTGCCCCCATTACTGGGTCAATTACTGCCCACGAAATAAGGAGTTAACCCCCATTATGGTGTATTTTTAGGGGACACTTTTACCCCTTAAAACCTCTATAAATAGCCCAGTTTGCTATGGAAGAGGGGTCGAAAAATTTTTTGCTCAGGAGAACCTCGGTCATAAGCCGTAGAAGGACCAAGATCTCCAGTTAAAAAAAATAGAGAGAGTTCAACTCTTCTAACAACTTTCTAAGTTCAAGTTTGTTCTTGCCTAAAGTCTCTTTAAGATTCTTGTTGGACAGAAGCTGTGTTACTTTGTCCACCGTCCAAAGAGAAGATTCCCAAGAGGTCTTGACGTTCACCCAGTCAACAAAAAATAAGATTTACTTTCCATCGCCGTATCAAGAACCCGGCATTAAACAAAGGGAGATTTGAGCTTGAATATCTCTCCTCTCTTGTAAAGGATTATTGATCTGTTGTAATTTTTCTTTACAACCAAATAAAGAATTACAAACGCCCTCAATTTTTCCACCAAACAAGAGATGGCGACTCTGCTGGGGATTACTTTCTCTGCCGATGAGCAAGTCGTGACGCAAGGTGACGTCACCTGCATGGAAAAAATGGTCGAATCACTTGTTTTAGTGTTCGACTAGGCAAAGTATGAAGAGTTCCTCTCCTCTTGTTCTAAGAGCCCAGGGTGTGGCGGTACCGCAAGGTCTCCTCGGAGACTCGTTCTCAAGTCTGCTCTGGGATTCCTTCAGATGCGACTGACAAGAAGAGTGCCATGGTTAACATATCACATGTAACACTCACGTCAACGTCTCCCATGAGACCCACGAGGTTAGCGTTGCTGATATTCAATCCGTTTATGCTGTCCTCTTCCTCCGTTCCAGGTTACCGGGGGTTCCCAGCAACCCAAACGGTGTAACCAAAATGCTTAACGTCGACAGAGACAACGCGCGCGTCAACTACAGGCGCAAGAAGCTGGAACAACCATCTGTCCAGCAGATACAGAACACGAGGCTCAAGCCTGTGTCTCTTCTAATTTATGACAGACGCGCGAAGTCTGCGTATGGAGACCACAACGCGAAGCCCAACAGGCTTGCGTTTCTGAGACTTCACTTCCCAAACGCGACGTTCAGCAGCACGAGGGCTATGCTTCTTCTCAGAGACATGAGACCCATGTCTCTACAAACAGACACGAAATTGAGTAAGTCCGCATTTCTCAATTGTCGCCAATCAAACGCGACAATCAGCAAAGTGAGGTCCGCGTCTCTGTTCAGCAGAGGCACGAGATCCACGTTTCAAAGTCAAAACGCGAGAGCCACACCTGTTCTACACAACGCGAGCTCCGTCTTTCTGAAACCTGCATCTCAGATTCTCGACGTAAGGGTGGCTCTCAGAAGCTAAACAGTCCTCGACAACCCGAGGCCAATCTCTTTGATCCCCCTCCGACGGATCTAAGAGATTATT